>CATIWJ010148980.1:0-11307 GCA_949640765.1 Croton laevigatus | reverse complement strand
GTCCATATTTGTCCATTAAATAGTCCATATGATTATTTTTAATTGGATCTCTTTAATTTTATTTGTCCAAATATTTAATAAATATGTCATATGTGTTAATTATCAACTTTTTGTCATATAATTTAAATTGAACTCATTTATAGTTGTTTTAAGTCTAAACTTGTTGTCAATTTAATTTAATTTAGTCACATGAATATTTAATTTCAAGATTAAGTTAAATCACTTACCAAAAATTAATAAAAATATTCATCTTTTAATTTTTATCTCAAAAATTAATTTTTAATATTTATTTTAGTCATATTTAATTTAATCATAGCCTTTAATTATTTTATTGACACCCCAAAAATATTTAATTTCAAAATTAAACTTAATTTATATATTAATCAGATAGTATGACGTGATTGAAGAGGAAAAATAAATTTTGGGCCATTACCGAATGAAAACAGTAGGCGGAAGAACGAAATTGAAAACGGAAGAAAATGTGAAGGATCAGATCGGAATTTTCTGCGCAGGCCAGTGGATGAAACAGCACGGGCGTTTCGCGCGCCTTACGCCGAACGACGACGTTCCCTTCGCCCGCACGCCTCACCAAACGTCTCGCGCCCGCACGCCGAACGACGGGCTTCTAGGCAGGCAGTGGCAGACTGAGCAAAATTGGAATTTTTGTGTATTTTCTCTCAATTTTTGATGTCTACCCGAAATTTTAGATATTCTAATGACTCCTCAGAGGTCATGGATCATTTTATAGATCAGATGACATTATTAATTTTTATATTTTAATTTCAATTATTTTAATTTACTATTTACTTTTTGACAAATTCACTAAATATCAAAAATAATTTCATTTCTTGTCTCCCACTAATAATTCAACTTCAATTATGGTATGTGACATATTTAAATTTTACTTGTATTAAAATTTAATTACAATTTACTTTTAATCCATTTTTATCCATGTTTTTCATTTAATTGTAAATCCTTCAAATTATACCTTTAACATGTGATAAAAATGTCACAATTATTTGTTTAAGTTTGTTTCTAAACAAATCTGAATTTTAATTGTACATTTGATACTTAATTTATTTGATTTTACTTATTTTTACTTAATTTTCAAATTAAATTAAATAGGTGTATCTTTGTTTACCATTGATTACCATTTGCCTATGGTTTATTAAATGTTTACTTCATTTTTATCATATTTATACTTGGTTTAATATTTTACTATTTAACTAAGGTAAATTTTAAATTTACCGTTTTACCGTATTTTACCCCATGTAGTAAAAATTTACCGTATTTTACCTCATGTAGTAAAAATATATTAAATTTATACTTAAAACATTCAAATTATTTTCTAAACATTTAATTAAAATAGTCTCCTTAAAATATTTTATTATTAAAATTTAATATAATTTATTTTTTTCATTTTACAATTTGATCATTTTTCTTATTTGGGTTAATCAAGAATTATTATTTTTAGGATGTTACAAATCTAGTTTGAGATTTTAAGGTAGAACATAAGATTAGATAATTTGGATTAAATTAATTAAAAGTTAATTAATTGACAATTATCACAAATTGTGGTCTAAAATTCATTTAAATACTATTTTGAGGCCTATAAATAGACCTCAACCCTTAAGGTTCATGAGAATGAAAATAAGTTTGGAGAGATCCTTAAAATTAAGAGAAAATATAAAAATTTTAGGTGTTTATTTAGGAAGGAGAACCAAATCCGAAGAGAAAAATTACCAAGCCAGAAAAAAATTTGATACTTTAACTTTGAATAAAATACTTTCAAATTTATTCTTTATTTATTTTAATTTCTTTAAGTTTATTTATATCTTTATATATTACTATTATTATTATTATTATTATTATTATTATTGTTTTACTAAATATACATTAAAATTATGGGGTTTTATTACTATTATAATATTATAACATCCATTTTAATTGTAGGGTTTTACTATTTTTATTATTTATTTATTATTTCAACATTAAATACCCATTTAATTTATGAATATTTATTTATTTATTTACTTATTTATTTATTATAAATTCTTTAATTTTGTTACTTTTCTATATTCCCATATATTTTGTGGGACATTCATTTTTACTTTAATAATTACTTTTTTTTTATTTTGCTTGCTTTAAATAATTTAATATTTATTTATTTATTATTCATTGACTTATTACTTTCTTTCCTATATGCCCATATAATCTGTGGAGCATTTATTTTAATTTTTAATTTAATTTTCATATTGCCCATTTATTTTAATTTTTTTAAGTATAAATATTTTAATATTATTTAATTTAATATTTATTTATTTTTCATTCATTTTATAAGTTGAATTTAATTTACTTATTAACTATTTTAAAATTATATTATTATATTAAATTTACTTTTTAACTATTTAAGTTAATTTTTATTTTAAGTACCAGAAACAAATGATTTTAGGAAGTATATATATATATATATATAAGTAACTAAGTTTATTTTAAGAAAATTCAAGTACTTAAAATAACTTAGACAAATTTTATTAAATGTTTGGATTTTTAAGAAATCATGGTTTAAAGTCAATTTTGGAAATAAATATTTTTACTATTTAAAGTTTTGAATAAATACAAAGTATAAATTCTACGAGTATAAGTTTTGAAGAAAATAATTATATTTAAAAATATTTGAATTGAGATGGGCACTATAAAGCATTTATGACTAAAAGTGGGGTATTAAAAAAAAGAGACTATTTTCGAGCTCTACTAGGATTTAGTTGAACTGAACCAATGTAGGGTTGATCGATCATTCCCAGTGATTTATTTATGGCCAGTGATTTGTTACGGCGACGGCCGTTGTGATTGATTGCAGTGACGACCGATTGGTGAGCAAAGTAGCCATTTGGTGTCCGTCATTTGGTGAAATAAATGATATAGCTATTTAGTAATATAACCAGTTGATGAAGTTAAAACAATGGAGTAATGTAGGTTCATCTAAGTATCTAGTAGAGCCAACTAAACAAGAAATTTATTTTAATTAAATTTTGATGCAAAGTTTATTTAATTAATTATTTATTTGCTTTTCATGATTATATGTTTAAATGTTTATTATGTGAATTTAAGTTTTTGCATATATGTTTAAATATTTCTATTATTCAAAGTTAAAGTATCCACTGGGCAAAGTTTGCTCAGCGAGTTAAGTGTTTTAACTCGTAGGTTTTGGCGAGGAGCTGTAACACCCCAAATCCGCCTTACGAATAGGACAACCTGAGGTGTCACATGTGTCCTTCAACGGTACTCAGAATTTTTATTTTATTTTATCAGTTACATTAACCCATTACGTCACAATAATTTATTTTACAGTAATTCAGAAAATTCTTTACAATATTTTCAGTATATGCCATGCTAATGCTTTGTCAGATTCGGTTGGCACTCCGCACTACTGGTTCTTTCTTGACTTCCACTTCTGACACCTACAAGTTATCAAAAACTAACTTGCTAAGCGTTTCGCTTAGTGGATACTTTACACAAACATTTCAAATATTACATAACAAGAGCTCACGTCAATATAAATATCAGGTAGTGCACAACATAGTATCATAACACGACACAACATTTATTCACAGCAAGTTGAGTAGAGGTAAAATATCAAACCTGAAAATCCGTCCGCAAAATGATCCTACGCAGATATCCTTTAATTCATACATGTCTCGGTGGTTTCGGGTCTTGCGCACGGCTGAAACTTCTAGGGACCAAAACGAAGTTTGGCCAAAACTACGTCGTTTCTGTCAAAACGCGTGCCCTGTGCGCGTTTTGGCCCTTCTTCAACCTCCAACTGCTGCACATATTTCCCGTCGCCCCTCCTTAAGCCCACGAGGCCCGATAACAATTTCAGCGACTAATGGCGACAAGGAGGGTACCGGTGGACTCCTCTCGATGGCACCGACTTGTTGGTGGTCTTGTCTTGGACGGTGAGTGAACGGAGGGAGAGATTTTCCGGCTTGAACCTTCTATTGACCGTTTTGAGCTCAAGTTTGACCAGCTCGTTCGACAGCGTCCGGCGTCGGGTCGACGAGTTTCTCACCAGAAAATAAATCCTCTCAACTCGAATTATAACTCTACAATCTCAGTTTTGGAATTAAACACAAGGATTTCAACCTTAAAATTTAAATTTTTCTCCCTGTTTTCGGTTTCCAATTTCTGTTTTCTTCTTTCTTTTTTTTTTTCTTCTTTTGTTTTATTCCGCTGCACTAACTCCCTTCACCAACCTAATAATTCCTCTTTAATTCTTCATCATCTTCATTTTTCTTTTTTTTAATTAATTTTAATTTTATTTTATTATTATATTATTTATATTTATTATATTATATTATTAAAAATAAAATTTACAACTAATCCTACGATACCGCTAATCTAGGTTTATGGGCGTTACAGGAGCAGTAAGATCAATATGGTTCGAGAGTTTGTTAGCAACAGCCGGCCAGCGTATCAAGGAGTCAACATGTATTTTCCTCATATGTAAAATAAGGATTTCTAGTTTGGCATGTACTATACTATTTTAAAGAACAATTTAAGTATGTTTTGAATTGTAATATTTAAGATAAAAGAGATGTTCTGTACTAAGTTCATGTTTAATGTAGTACCCCTTAGCTCGACTATTTATAGTTGGGTTAAGGGATATTTCATTTAATGTGTGGTTTAAAATATATTTTTTGAAAAAATGGATGAGTAAATAAGGAGGGTTTCAATAAAAAGTAAAAATAAAAACTTGAATCAAGGATGAGAAGTTGTCATTTTCTATTGGTTGGTTTTGTTTCAAAACACTAATGGTGTTCAAAGTCGGTTCGGTTCACCGAACCGAAAACACAAAACCGAATTTCAAAATCTAGAACTAAAAACTGAACCGAGACATTCAAAAACCGAATATCAACCGAACCGATTTTTCGGTTCGATATCAGTTTAGTTTCAATTTTAAACTAAAATTCAGATTCACACAAAAAAATAAACAAAAAATTCTTCTACAAATTTCAACATTACATTACATAATCTGTTTGCCTGCTTTTATACGTTCAATGTGAAGTACAGATTAATAAATCAATTATTAACCTAAAATATAGATTAACAAATGTATTGAACAAATAAACCCAAAATACATATTAACAAATCAATTATTAACACTTCTTCTTGCTTTCTTTTGCAGCAAAAACAACCAGATAAATAATTAACAACACAATAATGAAAATACCAAAAATCATCAACAAATTACTCATCTTTTAATTAAAAAATACCTTCCTCAGATCGCAACATTTTTTCAAGCTCAGATCATATCAGCAAAAGATTAAAAAAAAAAAGAAAGATGAAGGGAGCTTGACAAACAGAGATGAAGGGAGGCAACACCGTCTCATCTCTTCCCTTCTCATCCCTTTCGATCTGAACCTAGAAGAAACTATGGCAAACAGTGACAGTAAAAGAACAAAGGAGAAAAGAAGAGTAGGGGAATGACACATACCTTGGCTGGCCGGCGATGAGGACCTGACTCTTGGTGGTTGCGGGTCTTACGGCGAGGAAGAGAGGAAACAAGAAATAAGAAGAAGAACGAGAGGCAAATAATGAAGTACGGCTGGAATGAAATGAAATTAGGGTTAGTTATATATATATAAAATTCAGTTCGGTTCAGTTCTCAAAATACCAAAACCGAGCACCGAACTAAATTTTTCGGTTTTCTTACTTCCTGCATCATTAACCGAACATAATATTATATTCGGTTAACCGAATCTTCGTTTCGGTTTGGTTCGGAAAACTGAATTTCGGTTATTTTTAAATACCCCTACAAAACACCAAAAAATATTGTTGCAATATATAAGGGTAAAAATGTAAACTCCCTAAGAGTTTTAGTATATGTAATAACATTGATACTCCACAACCATTATACCAGAGATAATAAGAGGAGAATCACAACCTCCCCACGTGAAATCAATCCAAAAAAAGAGCAGCCTAAGCAAGAGCATGGGGAACTTGATTCACCACTTTTTAACAAAAACAATTCACGAATATAACATTTCCTAGTTCTGAATCATTCATATTGAGTATAGCATATGTTTATACTTAGTTTATACCATTGGACCATTTCATGATTCTATTGTGCAACTACATTTGACATCAAGTTGATAATTAGTTTATGGAAAAAATGAAATGTTCACAACAAGTTTTGTAGAAAATGAAAAATTTTACAGTAAGTTTATACTCTGTATGTTGTACTTTTATAATTAGTTGATAACAAATTGAAACAAAACCAAATTTACAGAAAGCAATATTTACAGTTAGTATATACCACATTTATATTTAGTTGACAACAATAATATAGAGAGGAAATTTATTTCTGTCCCATTTCCTTTTAATTTTTTTTTCTTATTTTGTAAAAATAATTGAGGAAATTCGCTTTTTTTTTTCTCTTTTATCCTTATATATGTTTCAATTCACACAAATGCCAAAACACCAAATAAATAAATTAAGTTATTGTGAATTAAGGAGAGGTTATATATTCAATAATATTAATTAACTATTAGTGTTGTCGTTAGTCGATTGTTAAGTACAAACATTATGTTGAAAAAATATAATGAATAATAGAATTAGTGTTTCAATAATCGAATCTAATAATAAAAAATTTTGAGGTTGGGGCTGACGAGATTTGAACCATAATCAAATGTGACTCTTAATGAACTCAAATAAACCTGGATCAGGGCCTCACCATGTTCCAGCTCCAGGCCCATCCCACGCAGGAGTATTTTCTTACGTTGTATTAATTAATTAGGTTGATTTATATTTTTCTTTAATTAATTGAAAATGAAACTAATGCAGTGTACTGGAATTCATCCCATCACATGTGGCATTTAATATTCAGTCAGGTTGAATGCAGATGTTGTAAATACAAGTTACATTACACATTAAACCACTCAATTCATAGCAGTCAACAAAATTTTAACAATTAAAAAGAAAATTTTTACTACCAAACACAAATAGATTGTTACATATATATTACTATTTTTTTGTCCCAAAAAGTCCCTTACATTGTCCATTCATTACGCTGTTGATCTTTGGTTTTGATTTAATTACCAAAACCCTATTGTTTTAACTTTTAATGTATTCGAAAAATGAATGTAAGATGTTTTTTGCAATTATTGGTAATGGAGTTTTTAATAACCGTTAACAACAATTTAAATAATTTAGTATTATTCAAATAACTAAACATATGGAATCCTTATTGAAAAATGTAGAACAACCTACTGCAAATAAACAAGAAAGAATTGTAAATTGACATGATCTGTAATTTTCTACCAGAATATATGATTTTTGGAATAATTAATTAAATAAAATGAATTGTAATTATATTAAATCATTGATAGGAACTTTACTTTAATCTATTTTATTATTCATCAATTAAAATTAAAATAATATAATCCCAAAAGATGGTTTTGAATGGCCATTTTGCCGTTGATCAATCTTAAAAAGGAGATAAGCGAATTTTTTTTTTAGAAACTCTCTACATTCACCATTCCTTCCATTCTTTTTTTATAATTTTTCTATTTTTTAAAATTTTTATTTATATCTTATTTAAAGTTTGTAAATTAATTAATTAATATTTGTACCTTAGTTATTTAATTAATATGCAAATTTCTAAATAATTATAAGTAATAAATTTCAATTACTATATAAAATTCTATTCTTTTTAACCTTTAAGTCTATATTTTTTATAATTTATTTTCATTATATTTACTTTATATAATTACCTAATATCATAACTTATATTTTTTAGTTTCCAAACAATAAACATCGATCAATTGAAAAATAAATTATGTTTTACATATGATGGTGCTTATAAATTTGTAATCTTAATGTTTTAGTATACAATATAAAATTTTATGAAAATTGAAATGAAGTTAATGATAAAATTTCATATGGTATGTTTTCCAATTTATTTGATAATATTAAGAGAATAATAAAGAAAAGGGTAAGAACTTTTCCGAGACAGAAAAATATAAAAGATGGTTGAGGAAGCTAACCGAAAACCATAATTTACCTCTTTATTTGCACGGTTTGTAGAATTATTATGATGTTTAGATTAAAAATATATTTTTTGAATTGAGAAAATGTTTTTGAACCAAATACATATTTTAGGTCTGTATACGGAAAATAACAATTCTATTTTCTCATGATTACTAGCCAAATAAAATGTAAAGTAGAAATATCATTTTTTTTAATAACTAATTTGATGAAAGTTACTGCATGCTAACCAAAAAAACAAAGCCATATATATATATTTTATTTACATATTAATCCTCATACTCAATTGTCAGATCCTGCAATAAAATCCACAAGTTAGGTCTTCATTTTATTTACTTTATGTAATTATTTAATATCATGTAATTGTTGAATATCCAGATTCTTGAAGTCAAAAGGGTTGCCTACAAAGTCAATGGCGTCATGAAATCTTCATCATTGTCAAATTCCTTTCACCAAAGTCAACTTTGTATTTTTCTTTGTCTCCCATTATTGTCTGAACATTAATGCTCTTCTGCTCTATAAATAGAGTTATTTACAGAGTTGTAAATAGACAGAGAGTAATATAGAGAGAGTGTGAGTGAGGAAGAGTGTGTTTTTGTTGAGAGAAAAACTTGAGTTTGAGAGATGGTTGTTTTTTTGTAGTTGAGTGAAAGTTGCTCCTCCTGTAATTCTATTACGTGATTAATAGAAGAATTTTCAACCTTAACAAGTGGTATCAGAGCCTTGGTGAGCTCCATAAAATTTTTTTTTTCTCTCCAAAAACACCCACTGTCCAAATTTCGTGTTTTCAAATTTTGATCGAAAATCAAATTTGATCACATTACTGGGTAGGGCTCGACGAGAGGAGCATTCTGAAATTTTCAGGAGGAAAAACGGCCACCGGACGAAGGCTCACGCGCAGCACGCTCCAGCAGTGAGGAAGAAGATCCACGCCAGCCCCACGTCAGCCGCCACGTCAGCTAAAGCGCCACATCACCTGCCACGTTAGACACCCACGTCAGCTGCCACGACATCATTTGCCACGTCAGCTGCCACGTGGCCGACACATCAGCTCCGATTGCCATGTCAGCAGGCCAGTCGGCTTCCCAGGAGGTGACACGTGGCCCTCTCTCTGTCTGCCACGTCACCAGCAGATCAGATCTCTGGTTTGAACCGATCTGGTTCGGTTTAGTTTGTTTTGGAGGTCCGGTTCAGTTGTTTCCAGGCCGGTTTTCGAAGAAGTCATGCTGGTTCCTAACATTTTTCAACGTTCCGGATTCAACCGTGACCTTGGTTTTGCCTAATTTTGCTCCCACAGTCCGGTACAAGCAAATTTGAGGCATTTTTCATGGAGTTTTCAAGCGCGGATATGATGATCCCGCTTATGCCCACTAATTAAAATATGTGGAAGCCAAGAATGGAGTTAAGCTCCACATGGATGGTTATTTCCTCCGGAATGGTGATTCCGAGGAAGGAGATACGTGGAAATGAGTTCCACATGAAGAGTTATTCCCTCCGAAATTGTGATTCTGAGGTATGAGATATACGGAGATGAGAGAGTCTCCATGAAGATGTTGTTTTCTCTTATTCAAGGTTTACGAATAAGGATGAGATACCTTTCTCTAAGGTGTTCAGAGAAAGAAAGAAGGTATTGACTGAGGGGGAGCTATAGAGGAAGATGGAAACGTCTCGCTTGATGATGCAGGGGGAGCTAGAGAGTTGACAAGAGAAGTTCTTCCTTTTCTGTGAGAGAAAAGAAGATGATAGCGGTACCCTACTCTTTGGCAGTAGGAAGTGACGGAAGAAGGCTGGAGGGGGAGATTGTTGAATATCCAGCCTAGGATACCAACTCCCTTCATCATTGTGTCAAATTCCTTTCACCAAAGTCAACAACACCATCATTTTCTTTGTCTCCCAATATTGATAGTGATCTAATGCTATCTTCTGTAATATATTGTAGCTTCTGTAATTTGCAATATTGTAGCAGAAAATAGAGAGTGATAGAGAGAGTAAGAGTGTGAGTTTAAGAGTTTTTGTTGAGAGAAACTTGCATTGTGTATTGAGAGAGGGTTGTTTTTTGTAGTTGAGTGAGAGTTGCTCCTCCTGTAATTCTATTACGTGATTAATAGAAGAACTTTCAACCCTAACATAAGCTAGGCGCACATGACATAGTCTGTCTAGTGTTAAGTGGACCTACGACCTTGTCATTGCCAATAAACCCTTTGGTATGAGCAATAAGAACTTTAGAGGCTTACAAAATGCATATAAGTATAAAGGGTCAAATGCATAATATAACACCTGAAGTTTCACTAAATATCCAAATGAATTCTTAAAGTTTGCAAGCAACCAATTCAACAATTGAAGTATACAAATAGCGACCAATTTAATATATACAAGTTTTTAACAAACTGATGTGTTAAAATGGCCGCTCGCAAATCTTCAAATGCTAAAATGTTTCAGGATTTCATTCCAAAATTCAATGAAACTCCAGTTGCTAAATTACTCATTAGACCAATTCTAGTGGCATTACTCATCAAGCATCCTTACAAAATGATCTACTTTCATCTTCCGATGAAAGTAACAAAATTCTTATAATGTCCAATTAAGCAATTCAAAATCATAAGATAATAGAGGATTAAAGCAAATAAATTTCAATTCATGATGAGAGGATATGAGATTCAATTACTTACCATATAAAGTATAATCCCCATCCTGAACTACAGGAACTGCTCCAAAAGGCTTCAATCAACAAGAATAAACAAAAATCAAAATTAGACACAAAAAAATAAAGTAAAATTTAGACAGAAATTAACACACAAAAAAATAATAATAATAATCTGACTTGCAATTGGAGATATTATGGATTCCGATTCTCCCCTTTGAAAATATCAACAGGTACAGTTTCAAAATCGATTCCCTTCTCAATTAGGCAAACTATCACTCGTTTCGGAGCAGCGCAGGCGGGACCATATACCTTAGGCCATCTCCAATGTGCGGTATTTTACACTGCATTTGTACTTTTTGCAGTAAAAGTGGCACTATTCATCCCTCCAATGTACACCATTTTACTCTTCATTTTGGTGGACTGTGAACAGTGACTCTCCAAATTTAGAGAGTCACTGTTCACTCTCTCTTTTTTTTTTTATAAAAAAAAACTAAAAATTTTCTTTATTTTTCAACAAAATATTTACATTTTTAATAACTCTAATTTACAATATAACAATTTAGTCCACTAAAATTCATATTAGTCCTTGCACAATTATTTATAACTTCTTATTT
>CATIWJ010148939.1:0-10451 GCA_949640765.1 Croton laevigatus | reverse complement strand
GTTAGACAGTCTAACTCGGCTACTTTTTTCTTTTTGCTAGTTTTCTCCCTTCGTTTTTCTTTTGCAATTTTTCTCATTTTCTTCTTTGCAATTTTACTTAGGGACGTAGCTAGTCCAGCAGGGAAGGGAGACCCACTTTTTTGGCAACTGACCAACATCAGCCGCGGTGGCCAACAAGAATGGAAATCGAGCATTCTTCCTTCCTTCTTCCCCATCTCTTCTTCTTAGTTGCTACTGCTATTCTAATGTTTTTTTTTGGTTTAATCAAAACGACGACGTTTTGATTTAGGAAAAAAAATGTTTCATGAAACCTGTGCGTTTCAAACTAACCTAAATGCACCGTTTTTTTTTCTTATTTATTTATTTCTTTCTTTCTTCTTTTTCTGGCCGCCACCGCTGTAATTCCGTCAATGCCTTAGACGTCCTAATTTCTCATTTTTCTCCCAAAACTCCATGGGGCTTAACGCGCCTAATGGTCCCTACATAGCTACGTCCCTGCTTTCTCTCCTTCATGCATATAATCAAATTCAATTAATTTCTTGTGTAACGATTTGGATTCTTGTTCCTTATTGCAATTAGTTTGCGGTTTTGAGTTCTTTGGTAAAGTGAAAATAGTTATTGTGGAAAGAACTTTTTATTAACTTTATTTTTGGAATTTTAAAGAATCAAAGCTTGCTATGCATGTTTCTCTTGCTAGCTAGGTCATGGGTTTCTTTTATTGGGTTTGATTAATCACTTTTTTTTCTTTGCTGTCAAGTTTATTCTTTTAAATTTTTGGATATGGAGTGGGATATAAAAAAAGGGCTCCTAACTCATTTAAAAAATATATAATATAAAATTAAATCTCAATTTTTTTTATTAAATTAAAAATAGTAATTTATTACATCCTAAAACAAATTAAAAATATGTTTAAGCATAAAATGCTAGTAAAAATATTGTCTTTGAGCATTTTTTGATGCAAAATCATTGATGATAGTATCAACATCAATGTTTTCCAACATATTTTTCTCAATATATAACATGGTAAGCCCATTCAATCTTTCTTGTGACATTGTTAACCTCAAACAATTTTTTTAATAATTTTAACTTTGAAAAACTTCTTTCTACAGATGCTACAATAACAGGCATTGTTAATAAGATTTGGTAAGCAATTAAAACATTTGGATAGCAATCTGCAACTTTGACAAACTCAAGAATCTCGAGCAATGACATTAACATATTTGGCAAAGTTCTTTGCAACACTTTCATTTCAGAAAAAAAAAAGTCATCTGTATCAACATTATACAAATTATAATGAGAAAAAGTAGTCTTAAAATTATTACAACATTCTTTTAATTGATTCTCATTCAATGACTTCAACCTCATAGAATCAAGTAAAAATTCAAAAATATCTTCAAAAATATTTACCAAATAAATATTTAAGCAATATTATATAACACTACAACTAATATAGAAGTATAAAAGAACAATAGCACCTTAAAAAGGAAAAATTATCTTCTCCCTAAGTAAGTAATCATTTATCTTATAAGTTCTAAAATCAAAATTCACAATTCCTAAAAAAATCATCAATCACTTCAGTAATAATTAAAATCAATTAATAACATAATAAAATATTAATTAGGTACAAGTAGCACATCATAAATAACTCGACATGATGGAAAATACCCTATTATGCACGACAATGATGCAAGGAATAAATATTTTAAAATATATTCAGAGTGTTTAAAATTAATTTAGAAGCTTAATTAAACCAAATTCATATTAATACTCATTTAAAAGCAAATTTACAAAATTTGGAGCTAAAGCCTTCAAAATTTATACAAATAGCCCTTATTTTGAAAATTCACGGAAAATAATTCTTGAGGCTAAAAATTCTGAAAATTTTACAAAATAGACTTCAACATTAAAACATAATTTCTATAAAATTTCAAGTCAAATAGAGACCAAAAAGTCCCTCAAAATAATTGTAAAATCAAACTGATCCAGCCAATATATTTAACTGACAACAGTTCAAAAGATAATATTTTACACCTATAAAAATATTTTGAAATGGTTCTAAAATATTTTTTACAGATACTAGACATGCATATAAACAACATACCTAAAATTTAGCCTAACAAGATTTTTATAGAATTAATTAAAAATTGTCAAATCTCTATTTGACAAAAGTTTACCCCTAACCTCATATTTCACAAAAGTTTTTATGGGCCCTGGGCAGGCGCCCCTCCTGCCCTTGCCTAGGGCCGGCACTGATTTCTATGCATGTAAATCTTTTTTTTTTAATAGAGATAAATAGGCAATATTTCTTGATGAAAAAAGGAGTACATCAAGAAATTATATAAACTCTTATATAAGAAATCGATAAATAGAGATCTTATACAAAAAAATTAACATAAAGCTTGAATGTGCCGTTGGAGTTGATGGAGTACAAATCGCATCTTTTTCTGAACGCTCCACTCGATGGCGATCCGTGGCCAGTAAGCAACGACTAGATTGACGGTCAAGCGAGTCCCGCCGGAAATCTTCAACACCCATGTCAGAATTGCTTCCTTTCCAATAACAGAAGGGCTCCCTCTCCATGCGCCAACCATAAACCCATCTAATAAATTTCTCTATGGAAACAAAAGCCAAGACAATCAACAAATCTAAATACAAGGGACACATCTCTAAAAACAAAAGCCCTCTCGGCCAAACAACACCACCAAAAGCTAAAACAACAACAAAGAAAAGAATGGAAACTAAAAACAAAAAAGAAAAACAGAGGAAAAACATGGGTGGCCACCACCGGTGGAATCATCGGTGGTAGCCACTAACAATAAACCCTAGAAGAAAATTTTAGAGAGAAGGAGGAGAAAAAGAGATGAAAGAAAGAGAAAGTGATGTAAATCAAGTGGTGTTGAACAAACACATGACATAAAGGAGCATGATCTTATGAGATAAAATGTTAGATTGAAGAATATATGTAATAAAGAACAATAGCACCTTAAAAAGGGAAGATTATCCTCTACCTAAACAAGTAAGCACTTATCTTATAAGTTCCAAAATCTAAATTCACAATTCCTAAAAAACAATCATTAGCCACTTCAATACTAATTAAAATAAATTAATAACATAATAAAATATTAATTAGCGGCAAGTAGCACATCACAAGTAACACGATATAACGGAAAACAGTCTATTATGCATGACAATAATGCAAGGAATAAATATTTTAAAATATATTCAAAGTGTTTAAAATTAATTTAGAAGCTTAATTAAACCAAATTTAGATTAATACTCATTTAAAAGCAAATTTATAAAATTTGCAGTTAAAGTCTTTAAAATTTAGTCAAACAGTTCCTACTTTGAAAATTCATAGAGAATAATTCTTGAGGCCAAAAATTCTGAAAATTTTTTAGAATAAATTTCAACATTAAAACATAATCCCTATAAAATTTTAAGTCAAATAGAGACCAATAAGTCTCAAAATAATTGTGCAACTAAATTGGGCCAACCGATATATTGACAACAGTTCCAAAAATAATATTTTACATCTATAATAATATTTTGAAACTGTTCTAAAGTATTTTTTACAAATACTAGATGTGCATATAAACAACATATCAAAAATTTAGCTTATCTAGATTTTTATAGAATTAATTAAAAATTGTCAAAGTCCTTATTCAACAATAGTTTACCCTTAACCTTATACTTCACAAAAGTTTTTATGGGTCTTGGGCGAGCCGGAACTGATTACTATGCATGTAAATCTTTTTTTTTTTTTAATAGAGATAAACATGAGCTATTTCTTGATGAAAGAGGAGTACATCAGGAAATTACATAAACTCTTATACAAGAAATCAATAAACAGAAATCTTATGCAAGAAACTAATATAAAGCTTAAAGGTGCCGATGGAGCACAAATCGCATCCTTTTTCGAACGCTGCACTTGGTGGCGATCCATGGCCATTAACTAACGACTAGTGCACAAATACTATGCACCTTAAAAACAAAAGCCCTCTCGGCTAAACAACACCACCAAAAACTAAAACAACAACAAAGAAATGAAAGGAAACTAAAAACAAAGGAAAACAGAGGAAAAACAAGGATGGCCACCACCGATGGAAATATCGGCGGCAATTGCTAACAACAAACCCTAGAAAAAAATTTTAGAGAGGAGGAGAAAAAGAGACAGAAGCAAGAGAAAGTGATGTAAATCAAGTTGTGTTGAACAAACACATGACATATAGGAGCATGATCTTGTGAAATAAAATGTCAAACTGAAGAACAGATAAAAGAATTTTATAATCTTTAATTTTTTTAGCTCTTTTGGTTCAATATTTTCTCATTTACCATGCATGTAAATCAAGTTGTGTTGGAAAAAACACATGACATAAAAGAGCATGATCTTGTGAGATAAAATGTCAGACTAAAGAACAGATGAAAGAATTTTATAATCTTTAATTTTTTAGCTCTTTTGGTTCAATATTTTCTCGTTGCACAAGTTTATCAGTTCATTGGGCTAAATTTTCATCCATGTTACTCCAATTTTAGGGTCAGTAACGTTTGGGTATCCTAACCTTAAAATTTAACGATGTAATACCCCTAGCCAATTTTTCAATTTTCAACCGGTCATAAGAGCCAAAATATAAATTTCTTTTTCTTCTTCATCTGATTATTAATAGTAGAATGACCAAAATGAAATTTGTCATTAAAAAATTTTAATTTCCATTTCTAGCACGGATCAAAGAAAAAAATATAACAAATTATAGAGTTCGTCGCGAGCAATTGGAATATTGCTTTATTTGTTATAGATAATGTATAATTTGGCGGGAAAATGCAAAAAATCAATAGATCAAATTTGACAACTACCGTTTACTAATGTCAGAGCCATATTCAAGTACAAAATCAGTAATTCACATTCACATGTGAATCTCATAAATAAATAAATTCACATCCATATGCACAATCTGATTGCAAACAATCCCAACAACAATTACACTTAAATACAAACAATAACTTACCTCCATAATTTTTTACTACTATTTTGCTTTTCACAGTTGTTGCCACTGCCAGAATTCATAAACTCGGGCTTCGTAGCGGAATTCGTAATCTTCACTTCCTTCGGGCTTGGCTCTATGTCTCGAAGGCAATAATGTTTCGAAGCCAACATTTTTGCCCCTTTTTTTCTAAATTTTTCATAATTCAGCTGCTTTATTGTCTAAATTGAATCTCGAAATCAATTCAAGTTAGTCACAATTTTTATTATTTGACTTTACATTATAAATTATAAACGATTGCAAATTTATAACAAATGAGTTAAATTTCATAAATTGTGAGCAACTCACATTGATCTCGGATAAATTAAAAAGAAAAAAGAAAAACAAGTGTGTCTCGAAATCTCGAATTTCCGATTTCCTAACAAAACAATACACTCCAAACTTGACATTATTTTCAAATCTGCCACTACTTCAAACAGCACCCCAAGCAGTCACTTATTTTGGAGAAATTCTTATGTTCATATAAGAATTGTCCTTATTTTGGATCGCTCGAAACAAAGAAAAAGCATATATTTTTATATGGCAATGATAATGGGTGCTACGCACGTTGGTGCTACCCGCATTTTCATGCTTTTTTTTTTTAAATGAGTTATTTTATTGTTTTACTTAATATTGAAATTAATTTCAGTAGGTTGTAATTTGCATAATTTGACTTTTTATTATAAATTTTATATGACTGTAAATTCAACAGTTTTAATTGTTTTATATGAAATTTATAATATAGAATCAAATTCTATAAACAGTGATTCAATAAAATTTATCTCTAAACTTAGTAGATATAATTAGACATCTTATTTGGAAAAAAAATATTTTGAAAAATAGGATTTTGGCGAGTTGCTACTGGCACCAAAAACCTTTCCCTTTTTATATTCATTTTGAGTTGCACCACTCGTGGGCTCTAACCGTAACGTATTTATATACAGTTTATACTTTGCATCTCATCCAATATTTTGCAAGTGCTACAATTTAATAGCACTTTATCTGAAACCAAACAAAATTCAAAAGCAAATATATTAATAAAACTAGAGTGAACTTGGATTTCAAGTCATGTCTATTATACAACTAAAACCAAAACAAGATTCTTTAAATCTTGAAGTTTCCACCTGAAAGAAAAAAATGCTACCTCCAATATGACGATTTTCGAAAATCAAAGCCGGAACTCGATCTTCATTTTTATTTTTAATTCCAATTTTTACAATTATAGTTGAGGATATTGTAAAATATAAACATGAAACTTTAGGATTTGCAAATGATAAGCATTTGATCAAGAAGAGTACACAGCTGGGAGAAGATGAAGAGGAATTCTCTTATGAACAGAAAGCCCAAAACTTTCAGTCATGTCAAAATCTTCTGAACTTTTCCAGTCGAACCAATATAATAGATTTGCAATCACAAGGCCTATTGAAGCTACCAAAATGTAATTCCTGGACATCCTCTTCTTCCACCACCAAATGGGATGAATTGGAAATAGTGGCTTTTGAAATCAAGTGGGTTGTTCTCAAATCTCACTGGTAAAAACTCTTCAGGCTTGTCCCATACTTTAGGGTCTGTTTGGATTGCAAGAACATTGACAAGCACGGTCGTTTTACGAGGAATATAGTATCCTTCCAATTCAACATCTGTGGAAGATTCTCTAGGAACAAGTAGAGGAACAGGAGGGTGTAATCTTAAAGTCTCTTTGATTATACATTTTAAGTAATTCATTTCTTCAAAATCCTCTGCTTCTACCTTCAATTTTTTCCCCACAACTCTCCTTACCTCTTCTTGGACTTTTCTCATCACATTCCCATTTTTTATAAGCTCTGCTAGTTGAAGTTGTATCGGTTCCTCCCACGAACATGTTCTAAAACAATTACATAATTCTTTCTGACTAAAATTTAATTTGCTAAAAATTTTGCAAAGGACATTAATGGTTAGAGTGATACACTTCCATAACATGAAGTTAAGGATTCGAATCTTAATAATTTAACTGAAAAACGTAATTTTTCGTTCAAAAAATAATGTGCTAAAAATTTAGTCATTCTTATAAAATGTTCATACCATCAAGATTGCTTTGAATTTGTCTTGACTAAGCTGAAAATCAAGCATGCCGCTTTCATCAAGCTGTAGCGTAGTAGTCACAAAATCTATCTTAGCAAGATCTCCATTCTTCCTCAAATTCCTATGATCATCAATCACCTGATCAAGAAAAACATCGATCTCTCGTAAAGTGGATTTCATCTTAGGAACCATACCAGTAACATAATCCATCCATTTCAATAATGGAAACATATCCCCAAAACTAAAATCCACAAATTGCTGCATCATCCTTCTCGACAACTTCCCGAACTGGGCGCCTTCAGACACCAGTCCAAGAACACATCTTGATGTTATGTTGTTTGCAATAGACATCCGCATCTCGCTTATATTAACAGAATCTCCTGCAGCACATGCACTCCGAATTTTCTCAAAACGAACCTAAAAGATTGCACCCTTTTTTAGGCTTAAAAGTTCGACAACAGAAATCTTTTTAACTTGTCTCCAATACTCACCATAGGGAGAGAATCCGATATCTACACCTCCACAAAGGAAAATGACCTGCATCTATTTTTTTTTTGGGATCTGTTTGAGAAAATAATATCATGAATTTTCATTACTTTATATTTGATATTAAAAATAAAATAAAATGAAAAAGTTATTGATACTGGTTAATTAGAATTTGTTAACAAAAGGAAAAATAATAAAACGGATTCAACGTTCAGCGGTTTATGATTCGTAAATAAATTGAATCTTAACTGGACAGAGACCGTATGGTTCATAGACAGGCAGATTAACTTGCAATTCGTTGATTGTTCATAGTTTTCAGGTGGTTTTTTGATGGTTCCAGGCCAAAAACTCTAATTATTCTAGTGCGAACAAGGATAGCCAAAATCAATTTTAAATTAAAATTAAACTAAGTTCATATTGAATCCATAGTTAAAAGAAATGTAACTCGTGATTAGGGGTTTCAAAAAGGTGGTGTCATGTCGAGTTTGTGTTCGTATCAAGCAAATTTTGGTTGAAAACTCTTCAACTCTAAACTGATATATTTAGATAAACATGTTAGAAAGTTCAACCCTAACCTGATCTGTTTAATAAACAGGCCAAACAGGATCTATTTAAACTTTTTTCTTTAAAAGATAAACGGGTTAAACAGGTCAATCTGAAACCCATTTAACCACCTTAACTCATTTAATCCATGTAACCTGATTTCAATATTAAAGCCTAATCTTTATGTATTTTTTTAACAAAACTAATTTTATGTACATACAAGATATAAAATAATAATAATATTATTATTATTATTATTATTATAAACAGTAAATATGTTACATAGGTCGAAGGGTTGTGTTTTTCAACCTAAACCTAACTCATTTATTTTCAGGTCGGGTTCGTATCGACCCATTTAATTAAATAGCCATAACCCGCTATTAGCAGGTCGAGTTCATATCGGGTTAGCAGGTTGTGTCAGCTTTTGACACTCCTACTCATATAAAAAACCCACAAACATATGCAAGATTGTTAAAATCAGGGTTTACCTATAATTGTTGGAGTGATTATAACATCCGTTATCTTGTTAGCAACTAGGGATTAGATACTGATTTTTGTTCTAATTATATTATTGTGAACAATTTCGAACAGTTTATAATATATAATACAAGCCAGCGGTAGTGTTCATCCCCTCTAGAACATGAAACGACGTCATTTCGAATTAAACTCTGCAACGCATCTTTTCTTCCTAAATCTCTCGATTCACCTCTTCTTTCCGTTATTTTTCTCGAATCTTCTATCATATTTCATCTTCATCTGAAAAATCGAGGGACGATTACAATCAGGGAACGATCTCACTGCCTATAGATGCAAAGCAATAAATTTCCCGTCTATTTTCCCTAAGCATTCTGATGAGGTAATTTCTAATCTGGTCATTTGAAATTTACATGCAACGAATTTTTTGGTTCTAATTTGTTTTGGGTATGGCTGGTTATTATTGTTTTAGAGAGGTTTAATTTGATTGAAGGGTTGAGAGATGAGATTACAATCAGCCAACGGATAGAAGGGAACCGATAGATTTGTCTTCTATCTTCTTCAAACATCCTCTTCTGGTATGTGGCTGGTTCCCTGTAAAGAATATATTTTTTTTTAATTTTCCAATCTGAGCATTCGAATTTTACAAGCAATCATATTTTGGGTTATATTTGCAATCATAACTGGGTTTTTGTATTTGTTAATAATTTGTTTTTGGTATGCTGCTTATTACTGTTTGAAGGAGGTCTAATTTTGCTGACATACGATTTGATCAACTTTTTGATATTTATTTTGCTTGCCAAGTGTTTGATTTTAGGCCTGAGTGAATATCATGTGCGAGAGGTTCCATCAATGGAATCCATCCTTAAAATGTACATATATCCTAGATTAAATATAAGTTCCAAATCTTGCTTACTTTTGAAATGCTTGCTACCAGCTGATTCAACTTGCCCGAAACCCCTGATATTAAGCATATCAAACGCCAGCTATTATATAAATTCTGATTTCAATTTTAGTTAAACAGTTTGCTAACTTAAACAATACAGTAGGACCCTTATTACTGTTAATGCCATCTGTTTCTCATATACTCAATCAAGTTCAACCACAGTCATTTCTATCTTTAGTAAAAATCATCTCATCCATTGCAATGTTAGCCTAATGAAATCCTTACTCCCATCTTTAATAAAACTCTCTAATACAAAATTGTTTACATTTAGCTGAGAAGCCAGCTTCACAAGTCAAATTTCCAATTTTAGTGTAAATATTATAGTTTTATGGATATTACATGAACTTTGTATAATGGTTATTTTTCCTCATTAACATGTATGGCCACAATTGCTTAACGTATTATCTTTGTTATTCGTTTTTTTTGGTTTCATTAGTAAAAGATTACGAATACACATGAGGCTATTAGGCCAAATATATAATGTTAGCTAAGATTTACAAGAACTGTGAGCTTAGAATTGGAGGTTAGATTTTAGTGTCCTAATTGTACTTGCTTATATCTAATATGCTGCTGTTTCTATTTCAAATTAATGTGCAACTGCAGTACTCACATTAAATTGTCTATTGGGGTTAAAGCATATACTATATATAAAAATATAGTAAACTATCATTTTACGTAGTTGGATCTTTCTGTTGTTAAAATAAAAGTGATATACAACCCTCTCTTTTATTTATTTATAAAGCTGTTACAACATGTACAATGAATTGCATGATGAATATTTATCGTTTGTCGAAAATTAATCATTATTTCATTTGTTTTATGGCTCCTAGCAAAACTATGTAAAATTGGCATCACACGGGAGTTGCATATTACTCAAGTAGTTAAAGAATGGTTGAAAAATTTATAATAAAATATTTTCATGT
>CATIWJ010148894.1:0-17447 GCA_949640765.1 Croton laevigatus | reverse complement strand
TTCTTTCATCATTCCATTGGGAAGTTTCCAATCAAAACAGTAAAGAAGATTTGCAAGTATAATCTCCACTGTTACTGTTCCCATATGGATTCCAGGGCAAATTCTTCTACCTGCTCCAAATGGCAATAACTCAAAACTTTGCCCTTTAAAATCAATTGAGCTATCAGCAAATCTTTCAGGGAAGAACTGTTCAGGGTCCTTCCAGTACTTGGGATTGCGTCCGATTGCCCAGGCATTAATTTGGATCAGTATCTTGGGATTAATGTCATAACCATTGATTTTAAAGTGAGACATTGTTTCTCTTGCAATAAGCAGTGGGGCTGCAGGATGCAATCTGAAAGTTTCTTTCATTACCATCTTTAAGTACTGAAGCTGATCAAGATCGGTTTCGGTTACTCTTCCTTTCTTTCCAACAACATTCCTAATTTCTTCTTGAACTTTCTTCATCACTCTTGGATTCCTACACAGCTCTGCCATTGCCCAGTTCACAGTAATTGCAGAAGTGTCTACTCCGGCTGCGAATATATTCTGCAAAAAAATGAAAGAAAGTCCAAAACTAAGACTACATATAGAAATGAGAACGAATTATTACGAATTGTATGTTGAGAGCTTACCACAAGAACTCCTTTGATGTTACTGTTTGTGAAATTAGACATTCCAAGTTCAGTTTGCTCCTTCTTTATTCTTAACAACACATCAATCAAGTCATCTCTCTCCTTTTTCCTTCCTGGTTTAAAATGATCATTGATTACATATTCGAAAAAAGTGTCCAACTCATGAAAAACTCTTTCTGTCCTGGTATGATAACCAGTAATCCAATCAAGAATCCAACCTATAAATGGAAACAATTCACTTTTAGAGAAGCTTCCTGCTACAGCTTCAGCATCATGAACCACTTCATGAAATCTCTGTCTGTCGAAATTAGTCCCGCGGTAATCAAACCCGAAGGACATTCGAAATGTGATGTTTGCAGTAAGAGAAAATAACGTCTCAGTAAGATTAATAGGAGTTTCAGAAGCTGCGAACTCTGAGATTGAGTTGATGAACAATTCTACTTCTTCTTCTCTCAATGACCGGAAAGACTGTACTCTTTTCAAGCTAAACATCTCTAAAACAATTAGCTTTTTCATGTTTCTCCAGTGTTCACCATATGGACTCAACGCAATGTCTAAATAATTGTATGAGAGTCTTCCGGCACCTGCTAACTTGGATCTACTGCAACAAGCAAGATCATGAACTTTTAAGGCCTCTCTTGCTGCTTCAGCAGAAGATATTACAACAACCGGGATTTTACCAAGGTGAAGAAGCATCACAGGACCATGTTTTTTGGAAAGTTCCCAGTAAGATTGGTGAAGCAAATCATCAAGTTGGTGTAAGTTACCCAAAATCGGAAGCTTAGGAGGACTCGGGGGGAGGTACTGCTTATTTTTCCTTCTGTCTTTCTTCTTTTTAATTAAAAGCAATACAGAGAAGAGTAAAAGAACAATAACCCATATAGGTAGATCGCTATAAGAAGCCATTAGAGCTTTAGCTTGCAAATGTTTGAGCATTCTTGAGACTAGTCTTTAGCTTTAATGCAGAGTTTCTTGCCTAATTAAAGATGAAACAAACACCAGTTAGGCAGTTGTTACTTCAAAGTTAAGTATAAGAATTGACAAGAGCTTTTAAGCTTCACAAATTTTTCATATCGCAATTTGGATCATTTTTAGACCATGAAATTTCACGCTAAAGAGGATAAGTAAAAGTCTAAAGTGATTAAGTGTGACAGAGACCTGTGTTGGCTTTTTATAGGCAGTGAAACCCGCATCCAATAGGATTTCTCAAGCCTAGTAAATCTTTGAACCCAAGCATTCTTAGAATTCTCGGGGCCCAGCGGCCCAGGCAAGTAGGACAAGGTTGGTGAGGCGAATTCTCCCTTAGCTGCATAATTTGCAGAGACTAAAATGGTGAATTGCACTAAATCAAAATGAAAGAATTGTACTTGAACACAAACACTTAATTTTTCTTCTTTTTCCCTCTCATTTTCTGCACAAAATATGTGGATGGAAAGTACAAGCTTATCTCCTAACAAATTTTGTGGCTGATATTGCTCTAAACACTTTTGGACCAAGAATGGATATAAACCTAAATATGCGGTCAGATTTCTTTTTTCTCTTAATATCACATTTTACTTGTTACCTCCATGCTTTTCTTTCTGACATGTGCGATAAAAATGACTGGGTGAAAATGAGTACTTCTGTACATTTGGCCCTTTTCAGGAAATCATTTTCACTCCATAAACAAGCTAAATAACATTTTAATTTTCATTAAAATGGCTGCGAACAAAATCCCTGCAGCGTAATAAAATCAGTCATTGAACAACCATTGTTCCTTTCTTGTGAAAAGTTGTTAATTCATAACTGGAAAATTGATGTACTAAATAATAAGGACTATTTGGCAATCTTATGCGTTAGAGGAATTTGAAAATCATAAATATCATTAACATTACCGAGTAGAGTACCACTTCCAATTTGCGGAAATCAGTAGATTCTATAAGTACATTACTAATGAATTTCCTTTTCAACCAACTGGTAATGTATTCATCAGGTCATCATTAGGCAGTTCGCTGACTAGTGCAAGTGCTCCTAAGGTATCCATAATCAAATTGACCCAAAGAAGTTGGACAGCAGCTAAAGGAGCATGACCTATTAAAAGAGCAGACCCAAAAAGATGAATTCTAGTGTCATCGTACAGAAATGCTGAGGAGCAAAATTTATTATCATAATATGTACTATTAGACTGATACCTGTCAAAAACGCAGCAGAAAGGTTGACAATCAGGGCAACTACAATAACTGTCAACTGAAATTGAAACAACTTTTGAATGTTTATATAAATTGAATGGCCCCATTTTGCCAAATTCACAATTGTCGAGAAGTTGTCATCCATAATTACAACATCAGCATGATTCTTCGCTACCTGCAAAACAAATATATGTACACAGATTTCAAAATGCATACCAAACAGTTTTCTCAGACAAAAAAAAGTATTATACCAAAAAGCTTCATGAATCTTTCAGAGTGACCAAAAGCATTCTCCAACACTAGCACGTCCTTTGTCCTGTACATGAAAATAAGTAAACCAGAACAAACCTCGGTTCCAAGAACGCCCATTGCAAGTCCAATGTCTCCTTCATGGAGTGTTGGAGCATCATTTGTATTAGTACCAGTAAAAGCAACAACTTCTCCAAAAGTTGATTGTAGGTGCTTCATTAGTGTATACTTATCCAAGGGCAAACATCGAGCCATCACCTGTAAAATGAATTACTAAAAGTTGTTCACAAGATAGTTTCCCAGCTTTTACAGTCAGCAGGAAAAAAAAAAGCACTTAATGTTATATCAAACTGTAAGATCACAGAAGATCACAAAATACTGCAAATGATATAAAAAGAAACAAACCTGAATTTTTGGAATAAGTTCTAGCAGCTCTTTTTCACCCTTCTTCCAGAATTCAGATCCTTCCATTGCCATGCCCTGATCAGTTAAAAGTTCACATTCCATGGCAATAGCCTTAGCAGTCTTTATGTTGTCTCCAGTGACCATCCGAACAGTAATTCCAGCTGATCTACAAATTGCAACAGACTCCTTGATACCAGGGCGGCGCAAGGGATTTTTAATCCCCACAATACCTATACAAGTGAAACCCTTGAAAGGAATAGAGCTCTCAGCAGTGAAATCACTTCCAATTTCCAAGTAAGCAAGGCAAAGAGTTCAAAGAGCTTCAGTAGCAAATTGTTCAATTGTATTCTTCAAATGATTGATGGATGCTTCATCGAGTGGAACAAGTCACAAGCAGCTAAAACTATTTCAGATGCTCCCTTACAGTGTGCTCTAAAACCTCCAGTACGAAGTTCTATAACCATGCCATTAGTTTCTTTGCAAAGTTGAATGGTTCAATTTTCACTATATCTTGGATTTTTCTCTTTCTTGTTGGAAATTTCCTCGAAGAAATAGCCCAAATTCTAAAAAAGCAGTTTCTGTGGGTGATCCAACTATCTCAACTATGTTATCCCTATCATTAACAATTTCTCCTCCCTCTCCTTCCCCACCCCCCCCCCCCCCCCCCCGGTGTTATTAAATATTGATTTAAGCAGCATTTTCAATGCAGAATTTGGAATTGCAGATCCAAAGTTAACAGTACTCTTGGTGATGCTAACGTCCATGATTTCCCCACATATACATGCTTTTACAACAGTCATATTGTTAGTTGTTAGTGTCCCAGTTTTGTAACAACAGATAGTAGTGGCATCCCCCATGGTCTCACAAGCAGCTAAACGGCAAACAAGGGCCTTCTCGTTCATAATCTTCTTCATGGAAAAAGCATAACTCAATGTCAAAGCCATAGGAAGGCCCTCAGGAACTGCAACCATGACAATTGTAATGGTGATAGCAAAATATTCAAGCATTACCATGGAATCACTAGAGTTGATCCAATGTCTTCCTCCTTGAAGCTTACGCCAAAATAGTCCAGCCACCAGTGCAGCAAATGTTACAACAGCAAGATATAAGCCTATTTTCCCAATAACAGTGGCTACACCATTCAATTTGAAATGCAGTGGAGTCTCATCATCTCCATCACCACTACCACTGAGATTAGCCATTAGTTTACCCCACTGTGTTCTCATTCCAACAGCAGTCACAAGCATTTTGCATGATCCATCTTGAACACTGGTGCCAGAAAAGAGAAAAAGGATAAGCAGAATTTACATGAACTAGTTTGCTCTTTCCTGTCAAATGGATTCATTGACTAGCAAAGAAAACCCAGAAACATAAAGTCCATCAGCTGGGACCTGGTCTTTGACGGAAAGATGAACAATGTCTCCAGGAACTAAATCATAAACGGAGACCTTCTGCCGAAAGCCATTTCTAGTAGCATGAACTAATATCGTTTTCTTTTCCTTGTCTAAATCTTTGAACTGCAAATATTGTTTATAATCACTGGAGGCAGTGACAAAAACAACAATAAAAATACTTTTAACAATGCCAAGTCCATCTTAGGCCATCCTTCCACAGTTATACCAACAATAAGAGATATGAAGGCACAAACGCCAAGTATCATAAGTATCCTATATTGAAGGGTTTCCCAAACAAAAAGCGAGAGACCCTGGGCTGGGCTCTCAGCAATCTTATTTACCCCGTAAAGTTTTCTCCTTTTATCTAGCAATCCCTTGGAAGTAGAAATGCCACCAACAATTGAAGAGGAGAGTTTTGCAGCGATTCTCTCCACGCCATCATGAACTCTCAGTTTCTTCATGTCATAGGCTTCAACAATCGATGCCAACTCATCAGCACAAATTTTAAAACCGGCAGATTCAACCTCTTCTGGCACAATGTAGTCACTGTTCGAAGTAGTGCCTGCAAATAATTGAAGTAAAAAGTCAACATGCAAGGATAACCCCATGGACGATAGACCAGAGTCAGCATAGACAAAAGCAATCAATTCCCACCATCAACATCTGCCTTTTCCATATCAGCTGCAATTTGAGTCTTCTCCTACAACATAAAATGCAAAGCAAGAAAATAGAATGAAAAGGAGGACACGAAAAATTATATTTTAGTTTAATTTATTTGATGGGACATGCTGATCATATTACTAGACAACAGTTTCACTGGTTTTACCTGCTGCACAGGAGTGGCTGGAAGATCAATTTTGGGTGCGGGAATTTTATGGGAAGCAGAGCCATACATTGCTGCATTGACAATCTCAGGTGTCAATTCTCTTTTACTCTGTGCTACAGTCATAAGTTTGAAAGCATTATCAAATCCTGCACGATCAAGGAAGCCATAGTGATTCTTATTAGCATAGCTCCAGATATGCAACATGGAAAAGATATAAGGGAACCAGAAACTCATTAGCATGTACCCATATCATGATCAAATTGCATTAATTTTCATTTTTTGACTTTTCATCAGTGACAGGTTTCAGTTTCTAGTCTTTTGCATCAAATAACTCGTATTGATAAAAAATATACGCCTTGGAATTTTTATATCCTTGAAGCATTTCAAAAAAGCAATCATGAATGATAAGTTGAGATGATAGAGCAACCTGAGCAAGAACCGGTCTAGGCAAATTGGATCCAGCAAAGAATATCGAAGCTTCATTTCCACTAATCTTGCCATCTCCATCTACATATGCTTTCTTGAAGTAAGTTTCGAATGGATCCGTGTCCTGCCCCTCTATCAGAAAATGAGGGCACATAAAATTAAATTTTACTAGTCTAAAAGATTTATTTGATAAGAGATGCTGAGTACATTTCAAAACAACAGATTTCACTGGTTTTACCTGCTGCACAGAAGTGGCAGGAAGATCAATTTTGGGTGCGGGAATTTTATGGGAAACAGAGCCATATATTTCTGCCTTCACAATCTCAGGTGTCAATTCTCTCTTACTCTGTGCCACAGTCACAAGTTTGAGAGCATTATAAAATTCTGCGCGATCAAGGAAGCCATCGTGATTCTGATCGGCATACATCCACATCTGCAACAAAGAAAAGAGAGGACCAAAAACTCACTAACATGTAGCCATATCATGATCAAATTGCACTTAGTTCCTACTTTCAATTTTTCATCAGTAACAGTTTTGCGTTTCTAGTATGTTACATCAAATAACTCAAAAAGTTTAGGTCTTTCGGATTTTCATGTCCAAAAAAAAAAAAAAAGAAAGAGTAAACTTCAATGATAAGTTGGGTAGCAGTAGCTGATTAGACACCAAAGGTAAAAGAGAATTGAGGAGAGAAGTTGAAATGATAGAGCAACCTGAGCAAGGACTTGTCTAGGCAAATTGGATACACGAAAGAACTCCACAGCTTCTTTTCCACTAATCTTTCCATCTCCATCTGAATCTGCAATCTTAAAGTAAGCTTCAAATTGATCCTTGTCTCGTCCCTCATATTGTCCCGCCATCAGAAACTGTCTAATCCCACACAAATCTTGTTGAATACAGTCCAATTAAATAGAACAATCATAAGCTGATGATGTAATTTTAGCATAGAACACATCCTAGAAGAATGGAATGATTAAAGTGTAAAGGACAATTTCGATTTCTTTCTTTTTTAATGAAAAAGAAGACCGAGTTCTTTTTATTTTTTTGTAAATGACAAAGAAAGACCACTTTGGAAATATTGTTATAAAATTGATATGATTCCTTTGAATCTGAATGCAAGTTCATATTATTATGTTTCTATAGTAGCATAGTCTTGAACTAGGCCACTAGGAATATATACTTGTATTGAATTGGATATAATCCATATTCATATTGCTTTCCAAATTAATTGGAACCAGATATATATAAATCATTTGTTTATAGAACATACAAATTTATCTCGAACACTTGGCCACCAAAGTAACACCTCGACATGGCTTGGATAGCTTTGAAGTTCAGTTATGTTTTAACTGTAATTTGGATGTTGCTATCAAGCGACAAACAAAAATATACATGCAAGGGATACTCAAGAGCCAGCATTTATTTTTTGTCACTTTTGATTGGAGACTCTTTTGATAGGAGATGGAAGCAACTTTGCTTCCAGGCTGTAAACATTGTCCAGTACTGCTAATCCATCTACTATTTCTGGGGCAACTCACCGGAGATACCAGATTATTGAATATGAACAGTCTTCGCCTCAGTACATTGTGCTTATTGACAACATGCACCAAAGAAGACGCTGCAAAACCAAGTAGAACTATGTGGCTTGCTTGCCTTAGCATTCAGACCACAGAAGGGATATCAAGTTGGATATTTGACGCTATAAGCTTCATCATGCTTCTGATTTTGACTACTGGGGGATGGCTAGGAGCTTTTTAACACAACCCGCAGTCTATTGAGTGACCCCTGCATCTCTGCCGTAGTTTTCTCATCTTGTTATGTTGTTGTATCCAATGGTGCTGCTCGTATTCAGCCTCCATGCAGCTCCATCAGATTCAGAGTCAAAGTAGAAGGCACAGTTAAGTCCTAAAATGTAGAGAAACAAGTGAAGGTTATTCCAAAACAGAACATAGTTTCTTGCCTTGCATGTTAATTAGGAGCAATAAATAAAACAGACATGGCCTTAAGAACATAACATGAAGGGGAACAAACAATGAATAGAGAAACGAAGAAATAAAAAGAACTTTACATATTACCAGTGGGGTTTAACAATACTCTAACCAGAAAAAATCTAACATGTTTTCTACTGCTTCAAATGTTTGCAACATTGCATATATAAATTGACTAAGAAGAACAGTTGTAACATGATAATTATCGCACCCTGTAGGCAAATAGAAGTACCGAGAGTTGGGAAGATATGAAAACCAAAAGGACATGTTTGGACTTGGCATGAATGGACATATTAAAAATGCCAGCCATTAGCACGCCAAAATCTCTGAGCATTTTCATTGTGTTGAGCATCTTTAATCTTCAAGAAGAGTTTGTAAGCTCTCTCTACGTTATTTGAAGAAAGTAGCTTATTATTTAGTTTGCTGTAAATAAGCCTGCTTGGGCAAAAGCCCTTGTGCAAATTTTCTTCCATCACAAGTACAGCATTTTCAAGCTGCCCTATATTGCAGAGTCCATTAATGATATATTCATAAACTTCCATGTCAGATGGATAACCGCTTTCTTGCTTCTCTTCCCATAAATTTAACAACATTCCACACTTCCCGAATCTAGAAAGTCGCATCATCAATAGCTTATAGGCACTAAGTGATATTTTGAAGCCAGATTTTCTTGTCTTCTTGTAGATCATCATTGCAGCATGGGGTGGACCAAAGCTACAGAGAGGTTCAATAAAAGAAGTTAACAGTTCCTGTTGAAGGCACAATTCGCCGACCTAACATCTCCAACATTTCAAGTGCATCAGCCACTTTTCGAGCTTTGATGAAAGCAGATATCAGTTTGGTGTAAGTATCAACATCCGGGTCACAATTATTACTCAGCAACATCGGTAATATTTCATAGCTCCATCAAAATCCCCAACAGAAAATAGAAGTAGAAATCATTGCATAATTGCATTGTAAACACTCGTGTCTAGCACACAACCTCTCTCTTTCAAATTATCAAAAATCTTAACAGCATCTTTACTCTTACCAGCTCTTCCTAAACCCTCAATAAGGAATACGAATGTTGTACAATCAGGGGTAAAACCATCTTCAACCATTGCCTCCAAAACCTTCTCCATCTGATAAGCCTGATCAAATTTTGACCACCCGCCAATGATTATATTATATGTCACAACATTAAATTGTATTTTCTCCTTCACCAAATTGATATAAGAATTTGCAGCATCTTCATGAGACCTTTTACACAAACATTGCAAAAGAACATTCAAAGACTCAGCATCACGTCCAAATCCAAACTCTTCTGTATTTCTAAATACTTGAATTGCTTTGCACACTTGCCCAGCCCTAACCAAACTGTCCACAACAATTGACAATGTCTCCAAATTAACATCTATACCTTCTTCCCTCATATCACCCAACATTTGCAGCATAAATTTTATGAACTTTCTTCTACCCAATGCTCTAATAATCACATTATAACTATCAATATTATTGGGTAATTGTTTTATTGCCCAATTAAAGAACATAACCATAGCTTCACCTCCTAAGTTCCCTTTATTCAGTACTTTAGCAACAACATCAAGATTCAAATCCACACCAGTATCCCTTAAAGACCTTTCAATTGCTGATTTCCCATTTAATTTTTGAAGAAAAACCCCTCTCAATTTCTCTTCAGGCAATAAAAATCGATCAGCAACCGCTCTACTTTCTACTAGGTTATCCGATTGGTTCTTTCCACTTGGACCATCAGTAGTAGAAAAGGGTAAGGGTAATAAATTAGAGAGGTGGTGAAGAGCGTAACTTTCGTCAATATTAGATTGGTTCTTGAGCTTATTCATCAATGGGTTATGAGCTAAAAGGTTGAATTCCGCATCAAATGTTGAAAAGTGAAACGATGAAAGTAATAAGCAAAGGTATGGTGAAAGGTACCTGGTTTTGCTCAGGTAGGTGAGGAGTGCCATGGAAGAAGATTAAACTTCCTCTAATACCTAGAAACATTTATCAAAAGTGAAACTGGACGGCACCAGCATGACGAAAGATTATTAAATATATTATAACTTTGATAAAAGCAAATGGGATAAAGCCCGACAAACCCATAGTAGCTTAACTTGTCTTTCCGCCACTGGCGGACCACCAGCAACATAAAGCTGATACCGAGGCATTTTGACAATATTCTCATCATTATTAGCATCATCAAGGTCAATGTTATTTTGTCCATTATTCTCATCACTAGCAACAGCATTTTGACAATCATCAACAACACTAGTTAGATTTTCACTAGTAAGAGTTTTTTTTATAACAAATTTATCAAGGGCTCCCCTTTTAGAAAGGACTGACTCTTCAATATGTTTCCTCTTTTTACGCTTTTCAGACCAGGAGGCAAATTTCCTAAGTCTAGGTAACATATTTCAATTATTTAACAAATAACCATGAAATCATGTTTTGAAGAATGAAAACAAATCTTTACACTCCAAAGACAAAGCAAACAGACCAACCAAGTAGCAGATTTCAAAGATAATCAAACTTGAACACTGCAATAAAAAAAGACAAACAAAAACAGAGCATTCAATCAGATTCTCCTAATCTAAATTCGATATTTCAGCATTAAGGCAAACTTCAATTTCAATGATCTATAATGAATGGACTAAAACAGCTGAATTATAAAGAAAGTTAAAATAAGAAAGAATACCAGAAAGCAGTGAAATTGAAGAAAGTGGAGGTTGTGGCCATGGCAGTAGTTGAACCAGCGGCAAAAATACATTGCGAAAGCCTCAAAGCAAGCGAGATTACAGTCCCTGGAATGGGATTCGTAAATATTACCTCGAACAGATTCAGAAACTCAATCTCAATTCAGATTTTTAATAAATGGAAGAACGTAAATGGCATTCGAAAATATTACCTCGAATTTTTGGATCTTCAACAATTTCCAGTCCAGTCGCCAAATGGGTTTCAGACGGTCATCTTTCTTCAAAACGATTTATCCCTTCTTTTTTTTTTCTTTTTCTGAAAATCGTTTTCAAACGATTTCTCCTGCAGAGCCGTTCAATAGAAAAGATTGAGAAGAGGATTTCATGATTCAATTCACCAAGAAATTTAAAGAGAAGGAGAGGTCTAAGAAGAAATTGATCCAATTGAGATTTTTGTTTTGATAAAAAGGAAATTGTCGAACGGTAATCTTTTCGGTTGGGAACCGGAGAAATTCTGACAGAGAATGGGAAATTGATGGAGAGTTAATTGAGAAGAGGATTTCAAGATTTTTTTTTCCGGTTAAGCGTGGGAGAATGGGAATAGGAGGCGTGATTTTAAATTATTGCTTTTTTTTTTTTTTTAAATTCCATTTGTGTAATTTTCTTTTTCTTTTTTTTAAATAAGAAGTCCCTTGGCCTGGTGCCACGCATTCCACTACTTGTATCTATATTATCGTGTTACAGGGTTGTGCTCCTTATCCTGTGAACAAAACAGGGTAGCAGAGCCAAATGAAGATAGGAGTGTGGGGAGTGGTGCCCAAGATTCCTTCAACTATAGCCCTCCCTCTTCGCCATGTCAGACCCAGGGTTAGATGCTTCTCTTCCTCAGGTAACCATTCTTTTCGAATCTCATTTTCTGTTGTTATTATTAATGTCAAAGAAAATAATGGCAATGTTTGCATTTGCACTACAAATTCAAGTAATTGGGTTGTCTTAATTTCAAGATACAGTTATTGAGTAATTATTATTTGAATATTCATTATCTTCAACCAGTCAATTGATTAAGAACTGATAATAACCCAAAAACCCATCACCAATATCTATTTTCTGCATTATTATAGATTAACTTATTTTCCTATTAATGTAGTTTAATTTACTACCTTTTTGTTTTGTTCCCCGTTAGAATTATCAAACTATAAATTGTAAATGAATTGAGTATGTAGCTCCGAGTTTACTTATGGTTAATGCAATTATGTTTCTGTCTGCTGAATATCTATGGAGGGTTATCATTAGAATTTCTTGGAAAACAAAATGCAGGCCATGTATCATTTATCAAGGATATAGCCTTAACTCAACCCCCTGAGAATCTCCATTACTTGCTCAAGGTCCTACAAACAAGAGGTATTTTTATTGTTGTTTTCATTTCATGAATATAATAGATGAATATGCAATACTCAAACGCTGATGTACCATGATTTAATATAATATATCTTACAGGTGAAACCATAATGTCCCCCGGATCCAGAAAAGGGCTGATTCCCCTTGTAATTCCTCTATCAGAAAATCTATCAGGTTAAATAAATGTTTCCTTTTGTTATATTCACAAGCTAGAGCAGTTCTGTTACATACTGCATAATATGGTTGAGTCAAAGGCATCTATCTTTGTGGGAATTCTGTGTTTATAGTTTGTATTATTTGCCAGCAGGTTCTGTAACAGCGCTGCTGCGGTGGCCAACGGCTCCACCTGGGTAAGATTTATGTTTCTACTGGCCTATTACATGAATTCGATTGGTTCCAGTATCTGTTTACTGCAAGGTTCTTTTCCCCTTTATTTAACTTCATCCAACGATTGGTATTCACACAGAATGGAGATGCCAGTTGTGGAAGTTCGCAAGCATGGGGTCTGGCTTTTAGCCAAGAATGTAATTCATTCAACTGAAAGCATACATTGATATGCATAATTTTGTCAGCTATACTATATAGTCAAGTGCACATTATACACTACATTATATTATATGGAACATCAACACTTCCTCATTATTTTCTCCTCCATTATTTTGGGGTTCTGGGGTTGGTTGGAAAGTGTTTAAATACAGAGCTACGCTCTCTTAAAATATGATTTAGTTTCCTGCACAATAAAAAATTAAATGACATAGTGGTGGCAATTCAGGTGGATCAATATATGCATAGGATTCTGGTTGAAGAAGATGTCAACAACTTCAATAACAGTGAACTCTATGATGCTTCTTCGGAAGCTGGTAAGAAACTGTACAGAAGAGGTGATTTTGCTGCATCTCAGATTGGAAATCTTGATAAGTATATTTTGAAAAAGGTAGGGAAAGAGTCATTCTTAGTTGATGAATGTGGATGATGCTTATTGAGAATTGTAAATTTTTCACCTAGGTTGGAATGTTCCCAGATGTCTTAGAGCGTAAAGTTACACACCATTTTGTGCAAGAGGACCATGTAAGTAGTTACTGCTTTGATATTGATGTGCTACAATGTTGTCATTGTTCTTAACATTTCATATTTACGTTCATAAGTTTTAGGTTTCAGCAATGGTGACAGGAGAGTTTTATACAAAAAAGGATCTATTTCCAGGTTTTGGACGACCATTTGTGTTCTATGCAGAGATTTTGAAGAAGTTTGTACAGATCTCATTCTGCACTTTAGCGTCTAATTTAGCTCATTTTTCTTTATCATTTCTGAAGCAAATATTATGTATTGCAACCCGCAGAGTTGGACGTATATCAGAAGCTAAAGATGCTGCAAGGGTAGCATTGAAATCACCATGGTGGACTTTAGGTTGCGCATATGAGGTATTTTACCCATAACCAATCTTGATTATTCATTTGGATTCTTAGATATTTTCTACTTCTAATTGTCCTGTTTTTCATGTATGGCATGCTGACGGTGATATTAATCTTGATAAGGAAGTGGCAAGTATTGCGCAATGGGAGGATGAACAAATCGAATATATTAAGGAGAAGGTAACTGATGAAGGAAGACGAGAAGATTTGAAAAAGGGAAAGGCACTTGCACAGGTAACCGATTGAGAGATTCTTTCTTATTGATTTGACAAATTGTTCAACTTCAGTAGAAATTTCAGCAGATGCTCTAAAGAACTTCTTAAAGTATTATTTTCTGGTGTAAATATTGAATCTTCCATGTAGATTGCACTGGATGAGGCTGCCTTTTTGATGGATTTAGCTTCTATTGAAGGAACATGGGTTGATGTTTCCAAGAGAATTGCCGAATGTTATAAAGAGGCTGGATTTGATGATATTGCAAAGTTTATACTTTATGAGGATTGAATCAACAAGGAGAGCACTATGCTTCATGGTAGGGAAGCCTCTACTATTTGCTTCTGACTTTCTGTTTTATCTTTTCATGATGCTTTAAAATAGTATATTGTTAACTTGGCCTGTATATTTTGGTTCTTTTGGGTGCCCATGTTCAGTGTTGAGTTTTTGCGAGCTTTTCAAAAGCACATGAAATTAATACTTGGATTGTATCTAGTAGTTGATCTGTAACCACGCAAGAAAACAATAATAGAACAGATAATACAATTGTTATGCTAATTCAGAAAATATTATTACTACAGATATGAATATTAAAAGTATAACAAACTCTTGATCTTATGCTGTTTTAGCAACCTCATTGGTTTCGTAGATTGATGCAAAAAAACGCAGTAAGCTGTTATTTCACTTTTCTATATTACACATGATACACTACACACTTTCTTGCTCTGAAACCCAGATTTACACACATCAGCAATACTTAAAGCCCTTTATACATGTCTTTTCTTATCTCCAGTAGAAGGAAAGAAGAAAAACGGGTTAAAGCCATAATATGCCTCAAAAAAAAAGCATCAAGCTTACATACTTAGAAAACCAAAACAACAGCAGCAATAAGACTTGTGTCATACTTTTCCCGATAAACTTTTTGATTTTATACTGTTTCCTTTCTTTCTTCTCATTAGTAATCTCCGCAGTAAACCGACTCCTTGTTTTTTCACAGGTACAATAGCAAGAGTTCCAACTGCAGTATCAGCATCAGTTTTTTGCTTTGAATCAGACTCTTCATTAGTAGTAGCTGTCAAAGCATTGCCATTGTCATCAGAATGGAATTTCGCATCTTTCACAGGAGATCTGAGAATGATTGCCTTAGTGGTATCTTCAGCAATCATTCGATCACGTAACGAGAATCGCCTTCCCAAGCTCTTATAAATGCTTGCAGAACCACTAGTATTGATTACTTTATCAAATAATGCTCCTTCTCTTTGTGTAGCTAGTGCCGTGAGTTGTTTTCCAAGGTTTAGAATTGTCTCTTGACATTCTGCCAACTTTAAGGAAGCTGCTGTGATCTCTGAACTCTGCAAAATCATATGTAAAATAAAATCATTGTAACTGTATATTCTTTTCTTTGTATCGCAATTTGTTTCCTGTATGTCACAATTACATAGGTGTGTTGAAATGGAGCATTTTATGCTTAAAAAATTAATGCAGGCATTTCATTTGCTTCATCTTTCTGAAAACTTGTTTGGTTAATAAGAAAATGCAAGAAATAAATGTAATCAGAAGCTCTGAGAGATGAAAATAAGGAAAATAAATTGGAGAATAATGAAATAACTCACATTTTGGGATTGTATTCCATCATCTATGTTGAAGTTGATAGACTCTTTCTTTGCTACACTGTAAAATCAATCAGAATTTACTTGTCAATCAAGAAATGTTTTCATAGGTAGCATATATAAGAAACTGACTAGTAGGGTACCTTTCCAACTGGAGCTGAAGCTCAAGACAAGTAGCTTCTAATTCTTCACAACAATTATTCTTCTCTTCCAATTCAACCTCTAATGAAGACAATTTCTGTACCAGATCATTCATTTTAGCTTTAGTAACTGTAAGCTGGGTATCAAGATCTTCATTCATACATTTATGATTTTCCATCTCATCCTCAATCATCCCTTTTGATTCTTTTGTAGTTTCCAGCTCTATTTGTAAATTTTCAATGCTTTTTTCTGACTCTTGAACCTGTTTCATCAATATCTCCGCCTTTGCTTCCATAGCTTCAAGCTCATCTTTCAGCTTCTCGTTCTCTTCTTGCAGATTACATTGTGTGGATTTGCTGCACTGATTCACGTAGCCGAGAGCAATTTTTATGTCCTCCAGAAGTTGAGGTATGCTTCGTTCTGAAATGCATTGATGTTTGAAGATTGCATTCAAAACCTCTTGAAGCCAATCAAATGGTTCATCTTTTGAGCATTCTTCATGTTTCTCTATCGGAATTAGTTCTTTACAGGCTGAGAGAGAATTATTAGTGTCCGTAGAAGATACTAACGCTAATTTCTCCATTTCTGCGAAATCATCCATCAAACTTATGTCTGATTTGGGTTCAGATGGAGATTTGATTCTTGCATCTTTGAAATTTTCCAATTCGGAGATTAAAGCATTAGCCCATGATCCTGAAGAGCTAACTCCATCCTCACTGACAATGTCAACTGGAGTCTTGAGTTTTGCTAAATCCAAACATTTTTGACTCCCCGAAAGTTCTAGCAGCTGAATCTCAATCTGCGACAACATTGAAGCTGTTCTTGTGTACATAATCCTCGTGGATCGGAGTTCATCATTTTTCCTTCCGAGCACCTCTTTCAGGGTTCTGTTTTCTTCTTCCATACCGCGAAGTTGCTCTATCAGGAAATTGATATTCTTAACAGGAATTTCAGGTGATCTTTCCATTTTAGTACCTGAAAGCACCAAATCCAATGTAGGATTCGGTTTTCTTCTTAAGTTAATCTGATTCTTTCCAAGAATCTCAACTTCATTTCTCAGTTTTGACAAAGCAGCAGGCCCTGGAAGCTTTTTACGCATTAAAACGCGTAGTCGTTGGCATTCTGCTTCTAACTTTGAGATTTTCCTGACACTTTCTAAATGCTGCCTACGAGATAGATCAGCAGACTGGCGAGTGTATTCCAATTCCTCATTCCGAACCTGAACTTCTTTCTCAAGCATGTGAAATTCATATCTCAGGAAAGTATTCTCTTTTTCTATAGAATCTAATCTTCCCATTAGTACATTGAATTCTGCTTCTGCTTCAGACACGTTTTTACGCATTTCTTCAACCAATCTCTCTTTAAATGCAAGAGCTTTACTCAAATTTGTATTCTCCATGGTTAAAGTTGCAACCTTTTTGCTTTTCTCTGTCAACTTTTCTTCTAAATTTTCCCGTCTTATCTCAAATTCAGCTTTTGCCTTCATTACAGCATCATTTATCTTTTGCTCTTGTTGTTCTTGTAAGGATCTCAGTTCTTGCATGCATTTCTCTAATTTACTATCTGAAACTGTTAATTTTTCATTTTCAGCCATTTCCTGATCTGAAGCTTCATCTTCCTCTTTCCTCAGACAAATTACTTCTGGTTCTACATTCTGCTGGCCTACAAAGGAAATTATGATCATATCTGAATAGCCAAAACCATAATTTTAGCATCTAAAAATGAATAATTAGAAAGAAAATAGTTACCTCCAATGGCATCTTGTACTAAATTTTCATGTTGTTTCACAGGATCATCATCATCATCTTTGCCATGAGAATCAAGAAGCACTGAAGCTAACTTTTCATTCAAATTTCTTGCAACTGATCTAACTGGTCCTCCATTAGCCATTGGAAACTTCTGTGTATAATAAATT
>CATIWJ010148873.1:0-10438 GCA_949640765.1 Croton laevigatus | reverse complement strand
TCATTTGTGATGGATGATTTCCTGCGAGAGATGATCTTCTACGAGGGATGATCTCCTGTGAAGCATGATCTCCTATGAGGGATGATCTCCTGGTGGATGATCTCTTGTGAGGGATGATCACTTATGAGGGATGATCTCTTGTGAGAGATGATCTCCTGGAAAGGATGATCTCCTGTGAGATATGATCTCCTTTGAGGGATGATCTCCTCTGAGGGTGATCTCCTGTGATGGATGATCACTTGTAATAGATGATCTCCTGTAAGGGATCTGTGAGGGATGATCTCCTGTGAGAAATGATCTCCTATGGATGATCTCCTGTGAGAGATGATCTCCTGGTGGATAATCTCCTGTGAGGGATGATTTCCAGCGAATGATGATCTTCTGTGAGGGATGATCTCCTGTGATGGATGATCTCCTATCAGATATGATCTCTTGGTGGATGATCTCCTGTGGGGGATGATCTCTTGTGAGGGATGATCTACTGTGAGGGATGATCTCCTGTGAAGGATGATCTCCTGTGAGGGATGATCTCTTATCAAGGATGATTTCTTGTGAGGGATGATCTCCTGTGAGGGATGATCTCCTGTGAAGTATGATCTCCTGTGAGGGACGATCTCCTATGAGAGATGATCTCCTGTGAAAGATTATTTCCTGTGAAGAATGATCTGCTCTGAGGGATGATCTCCTCTGAAGGATGATCTCCTGTGATGGATGATGTCCTGTAAGGGATGATCTTTTGTGAGTGATGATCTCATGTGAGAGATGATCTCCTGCGAGGGATGATCTCCTGTGAGGGATAATTTCCTGTGAATGATGATCGTCTGTGAGGGATGATCTTATGAGGGGGATGATATCCTCTAAAGGATGATCTCTTGTGAGAGATTATCGCCAAACAAGGGATGATATACTATGAGGGATGATCTCCTGTGAAGGATGATCGTATGAAGGATGATCTCCTGTGATGGATGATCTTTTAGTGGGTGATCTCCTGTAAGGGATGATCTCCTATGAGGGATGATCTTCTAGAGGATGATCTCCTGTGAGGGATGATATCCTGTGATGGATGATCTCCTGTGGTGGATGATCTCCTACGAGGGATGATCTCCTGGTGAAAGAAGATCTCCTGTGAAGGATGATCTCCTATGAGGGATGATCATTTGTGATGGATGATCTCCTGCGAGAGATGATCTTCTGAGAGGGATGATCTCCTGTGAAGCATGATCTCCTGTGATGGATGATCTCCTGGTGGATGATCTCTTGTGAGGGATGATCACTTATGAGGGATGATCTCTTGTGAGAGATGATCTCCTGTAAAGGATGATCTCCTGTGAAACATGATCTCCTTTGAGGGATGATCTCCTCTGAGTGTGATCTCCTGTGATGGATGATCTCCTATGAGGGATGATCTCCTGTGAGTGATGATCACTTGTAATAGATGATCTCCTGTAAGGGATCTGTGAGGGATGATCTCCTATGAGAAATGATCTCCTGTGGATGATCTCCTGTGAGAAATGATCTCCTGGTGGATAATCTCCTGTGAGGGATGATTTCCAGCGAATGATGATCTTCTGTGAGGGATGATCTCCTGTGATGGATGATCTCCTATGAGATATGATCTCTTGGTGGATGATCTCCTGTGAGGGATGATCTCTTGTGAGGGATGATCTACTGTGAGGGATGATCTCCTGTGAAGGATGATCTCCTGTGAGGGATGATATCTTATCAAGGATGATTTCTTGTGAGAGATGATCTCTTGTGAGGGATGATCTCCTGTGAAGTATGATCTCCTGTGAGGGACGATCTCCTATGAGAGATGATCTCATGTGAAAGATTATCTCCTGTGAAGAATGATCTCCTCTGAGGGATGATCTCCTCTGAAGGATGATCTCCTGTAATGGATGATCTTCTGTGAGTGATGATCTCCTGTGAGAGATGATCTCCTGCGAGGGATGATCTCCTGTGAGGGATAATTTCCTGTGAATGATGATCGTTTATGAGGGATGATCTCCTGTGAGGGATGATCTCATGAGAGGGATGGTATCCTCTGAAGGATGATCTCTTGTGAGAGATTATCGCCAAACAAAGGATGATATACTATGAGGGATGATCTCCTGTGATGGATGATCTTTTAGTGGGTGATCTCCTGTAAGGGATGATCTCCTATGAGGGATGATCTCCTAGAGGATGATCTCCTGTGAGGGATGATCTCCTGTGATGGATGATCTCCTATGGTGGATGATCTCCTACGAGGGATGATCTCATGGTGAAAGAAGATCTCCTGTGAAGGATGATCTCCTATGAGGGATGATCATTTGTGATGGATGATTTCCTGCGAGAGATGATCTTCTACGAGGGATGATCTCCTGTGAAGCATGATCTCCTATGAGGGATGATCTCCTGGTGGATGATCTCTTGTGAGGGATGATCACTTATGAGGGATGATCTCTTATGAGAGATGATCTCCTGTAAAGGATGATCTCCTGTGAGATATGATCTCTTTTGAGGGATGATCTCCTCTGAGGGTGATCTCCTGTGATGGATGATCTCCTATGAGGGATGATCTCCTGTGAGTGATGATCACTTGTAATAGATGATCTCCTATAAGGGATCTGTGAGGGATGATCTCCTGTGAGAAATGATCTCCTGTGGATGATCTCCTGTGAGAAATGATCTCCTGCTGGATAATCTCCTATGAGGGATGATTTCCAGCGAATGATGATCTTCTGTGAGGGATGATCTCTTGTGGGGGATGATCTCATGTGAAGTGCGAGGACGATATCCTGTGAGGGACGATCTCCTGTGAGAGATGATCTCTTGTGAAGAATGATCTCATGTGAGGCATGATCTCATGTGAAGGATGATCTCATGTGAGGGATGATCTCCTGTGAAGGATGATCTCATGCAAGTGATGATCTCTTGTGAATGGTGATCTCCTGCGAGGGATGGTGTCCTGGTGGATGATCTCCTGTGAGGGATGATCTCCTATGAAGGATGATCCTCTGTCAGAGATGATCTCCTGTGAGGAATGATCTCCTTGTGGATGATCTAGTGGTTGATGATCTCCTGTGACGGATGATCTCCTACGAGGGATGATCTCCTTTGAGGGATGACCTTCCATGAAAGATGATCTCCTGTGAGGGATGATCTCCTGTGAGGAATGGTCTCCTGTGAGGGATGATCTCCTGTGAGGAATTGTCTCCTGTGAGGGATGATCTCCTGTGAGGGATGATTTCCTAGCAAGGATGATGTCCTATAAGGGATGATCTCCTGTGAGGAATGATCTCTTGTGATGGATGATCTCCTAATGGATGATCTCATGTGTGGGATGATCTCCTACAAGGGATAATATCCTTTGAAGGATGATCTCCTGTAAGAGACATTTTCCAAACAAGGGATGATATACTATGAGGGATGATCTGCTGTGAAGGATGATCGTATCAAGGATGATCTCCTAAAAGGGATGATCACCAGTGAGCGATGATCTCCTATGAAGGATGATCTCCTGCACGGGATGATCTCCTATAAGTGATGATCTCCTGTGAAATATGATCTCCTGTGAGGGATGATCTCTTGTGAAAGATGATCTCCTATGAGGGATTATCTCCTGTGAAGGATGATCTCCTTTGCGGAATGATCTCCTATAAGAGATGATCTCTTGTGAAGAATGATCTCCTGTGAGCGATGATCTCTTTTGAAGGATGATCTCCTGTGAGGGATAATCTCATGGTGGATGATCTCCTGTGAGGGATGATCTCCTGTGAACGATGATCTCCTGTGCGAGATGATGTCCTATGAGAGATGATCTCCTGTGAGAGATAATCTCCTGTGAGGGATGATCTCTTGTGAGGGATGATCTCCTGTGAAGGATGATCTCCTGGTGGATGATCTCCTGTGAGGGATAATCTCTTGTGAAGAAAGATCTCAGTGAGGGATGATCTCCTGTAAGGGACGATCTCCTGTGAGGGACGATCTCCTGCGACGGACGATCTCCTGCCAGGGATGATCTCCAGTGACAAATGATCTCCTTTGAAGGACGATCTCACTTGAAGGATGATCTCCTGGTGGATGATCTCCTGTGAACAATGATCTCCTGTGAGGGATAATCTCCTGTGAAGGATGATCTCCTGTGAGGGATAATCTCTTATGAAAGATGATCGCCTGTGAGGGATGATCTCCTATAAGGGATGATCACCTGTGAGGGATAATCTCCTGTGAGCGATAATTTCCTATGAAAAATGATCTCCTGTGCGGGATGATCTCCTATAAGTGATGATCTCCTGTGAAAGATTATTTCCTGCGAGGGATGATCTCTTGTAAAGGATGATATCCTGTCAGGGATAATCACCTGTGAAGGATGATCACCTTTGCGGAATGATTTCCTATGAGAGATGATCGCTTGTGAAAGGTGATCTCCTGTGAAGGATGATTTCCTGTGCGGGATGATCTCTTATAAGTGATGATCTCCTGTGAAAGATTATCTCCTGTGAGGGATGATATCTTGTAAAGGATGATCTGCTATGAGGGATGATCACCCGTGAAGGATGATCACCTTTGCGGAATGATCTCCTATAAGAGATTATCTCTTGTCAAGGATGATCTCTTGTAAGGGATGATCTCTTGTAAAGGATGATCTCCTGTGAGGGATGATCTCCTGGTGGATGATCTCCTGTGAAGGATGATCTCCTGTGCGGGATGATCTCCTATGAGAGAGGATCTCCTGTGAAAGATGGTCTCCTGTGAAGGATGATCTCCTGTGAGGGATGATCTCCTGGTGGATGATCTCCTGTGAGGGATTATCACCTGTGAGGGATGATCTCCTGTGAAGAAAGATCTCATTGAGGGATGATCTCCTGTGATGGATGATCTCATGTGAAAAATGATCTAATGTACGGAATGATCTCCTATGAGAGATGATCTCTTGTGAAGGATGATCTCCTGTGAAGGATGATCTCTTGTGAAGGATGATCTCTTGCGAGGGATGATGTCTTGAAGCATGATCTCCTGTGAGGGATACTCTCCTGTGAAGAATGATCTCATATGAGGGATGATCTCTTGTGAGGGATGATATCCTATACGGGATGATCTCCTGTGAGGAATGATCTCCTAATGTATGATGTCCTGGTGGATGATCTCCTGTGAGGGATGATCTCCTACGGATGATCTCCTGTAAGGGATGATCTCATGTGATGGATGATCTTCTACGAGGGATGATATCCTTCGAGGGATTATCTTCCGTGAAGGATGATCTCCTGTGAGGGATGATATCCTAAGAGGGATGATCTCCTGTGAATGATGATGTCCTGTGAAGGATGATCTACTGTGAGAGATGATCTACTGTGAAGGATGATCTCCTGTGAGGGTTGATCTCCTGTGACGTATGATCTCCGGTGAGGCATGATCTCCTATAAGGGATGATCTCTTGTGACGGATGATCTTTTGTGAGGGATGATCTCCTGTGGTTGATGATCTTTCATGAGGGATGATCTCCTGCCAAGGATGATCTCCTGTGAGGGATCTGTGAGGGATGATCTCCTCATGGATAATATTCTGTGAAGGATGATGTCCTATAAGGGATGATCTCCTGTGAGGAATGGTCTCCTATGTGGGATGATCTCCTGTGAGAGACAATCTCCAAACAAGGATGATTTCCTGTGAGGGATGATCTCTTATGAAGGATGATCCTGTGAAGGATGATCCAATGAAAGATGATCTCTTGTGAGGGATGATCTCCTGTGAAGGATGATCTACTGTGAGGGATAATCTCTTATGAAAGATGATCTCCTATGAGGGATGATCTCCTATAAGGGATGATCATCTGTGAGGGATGATCTCCTGTGAGCGATGATCTCCTTTGAAGGATGATATCCTGTGCGGGATGATCTCCTGTGAAAGATGATCTCCTGTGACGGATGATCTCTTGTGAAGCATGATCTCCTGTGAGGGATGATCTCCTATGAAGGATGATCTCCTTCGCGGAATGATCTGCTATGAGAGGTGATCTCCTGTGAGGGATGATCTCTTGTGAAGGATGATCTCCTGTGAGGGATGATTTCCTAGTGGATGATCTCCTGTGAGAGATGATCTCCTGTGAAGGATGATCTCCTGTGCGGGATGATCTTATGAGAGATGATCTCCTGTGAGAGATGATTTCCTATGAAGGAAGATCTCCTATGAGGGATGATCTCCTGTGCAGGATGATCTCCTGGTCGATGATCTCCTGTGACGGATGATATCCTGGAAGGGATTATCTCCTACGAGGGATGATCTCTTATAAGGGATGATCTCCTGCGGGGGATGATATCTAATGACAGATGATCTCCTTTGAAGGATAACCTCTTGTAAAGGATGATCTCCTGTGAGGGATGATCACTTGTGAAGGATGATCTCCTATGAGGGATGATCACCTGTGAAGGATGATCTTCTGTGAGGGATGATCTCCTGTGAGGGATGATCTCTTCGGAGGGATGATCTCCTGTGAGGGATGATCTCCTGCGAGGGATGATCATCTGTGAGGGATGATCTCCTGTGAGGGATGATCTCCTGCGACGGATGATCTCCTGTGATGGACGGTCTACTGTGAGGGATGATCTCCTAGTGTATGATCTCCTGGTGGATGATCTCCTGTGAGCGATGATCACCTGGGAGGGATGATCTCCTGTGAAGGATGATCTCTTGTGCGGAATGATCTCCTATGAGAGATGATCTCTTGTGAAGGATGATCTCCTGTGAGGGATGATCTCCTGTGAGAGATGATCTCTTGTGAAGGATGATCTCCTGCGAGGGATGATGTCCTGATGGATGATCTCCTGTGAGGGATGATCTCCTGTGAAGGATGATCTCCTGTGTGGGATGATCTCTTGTGAGAGATGATCTCCTGTGAGGAATGATCTCCTGATGGATGATTTCCTGTGAGGGATGATCTCCTTTGAAGGATGATCTCCCGTGAGGGATGATCTCTTGTGAATGATGATGTCCGTTGAAGGATGATCTACTGTGAGAGATAATCTGCTGTGAAGGATGATCTCCTAATGTATGATCTCCTGTGAGGGATTATTACCTGTGAGGGATGATCTCCTATGAGGCATGATCTCCTATGAGGCATGATCTCCTATAAGGGATGATCTCCTGTGAGGGATGATAACTTGTGAGGGATGATCTCCTGGTGGATGATCTCCTCTCCTGTGAGGTAGGATCTCCGATGAAGGATGATCTCCTGTACGGAATTGTCTCCGATGAGGGATGATCTCCTGTGAAGGACAATCTCCTATGAGAGATGATCTCCTGTGAGGGATGATCTCCTGTAAAGGATGATCTCCTGTGAGGGATAATCTCTAGGTGGATGATCTCTTGTGAGGGATGATCTCCTATGAAGGATGATCTCTGTGAGGGGTGATCTTGATCTCCTGTGAGGGGTGATCTTGATCTCCTGTGAAGGTTGATATCCTGCGAGTGATGATCTTATGTGAAGGATGATCTCCTGTGAGCGAGGATCTCTTGTGAAGGATGATCTTTTGGGAAGGATAATCTCCTGTGAAGGATGATATCCTGTGAGTGATGATCTACTGTGAAGGATAATCTCCTTTTAGATGATCTCTTATGAGAGATGATCTTCTATGAAGGATTATCTACTGTGAGGGATGATCTCTTGTCAAGGATGATCACCTATGAGAGATGATATCCTGTGACGGATGATCTTCTGTGAAGGATGATCTCCTGTAAGGGATCATCCCCTGTGAGGGATGATCTCCTGTGAGGGCTGATTTCCTTTCCTGTGAGGAAAAATCTCCTGTGAAGGATGATCTCCTGTACGGGATGATCTTTTGTGAAAGATGATCTCCTGTGAGAGATGATCACATATGAGGGATGATCTATTGGTGGATGATCAGCTGTGAGGGATGATCTCCTGTGCAAGATGATCTCCTATGAGGGATAAGCTCCTGTGAAGGATGATCTCCTCTCCTGTGAGGGATGATCTCCTATGAAGGATGATCTCCTGTACGAAATTATCTCCTGTGAAAGATGATCTCCTGTGAAAGACGATCTCCTGTTAGGGATGATCTCATGTAAAGGATGATCTCCTGTGAGGGATGATCTTGATCTCCTATGAGGGATGATCTTGATCACCTGTGAAGGATGATCTCCTGTGAAGGATGATGTCCTGTGAGTGATGATCTCCTGTGAAGGATCATCTCCTGTGAGGGATGATCTTGATCTCTTGTGAGGGATGATCTTGATCACCTGTGAAGGATGATCTCCTTTGAATGATGATTTCTAGTGAGGGATGATCTCCTGTGAGGGATAATCTCCTGTGATGGATGATCTCTCGGTGGATGGTCTCCTCTGAGGGATGATCTCCTGTGACGGATGATCTCCTGTGACGGATGATCTTCTGTGACGGATGATCTCCTATGACGGATGATCTTCTGTGAAGCATGATCTCATGTGAGGAATGATCTCCTATAAATGATGATCTATAGTTAAGGATGACTTCCTAGTGGATGATCTTCTGTGAGGGATGATTGAGGTATGATCTCCTGTGAGGGATGATCTCTTGTCAAGGATGATCTCCTTTGAAGGATGATCCTGTTAGGGATGATCTACTGTGAGAGATGATCTTTTGTGAAGGATGATCTCCTGTACGGGATTACCTCCTGTGAGGGATGATCTCTTGTGAAGGATGTTCTCCTATACAGGATGATCTCCTATTAAGGATAATCTCCTGTGAGGGATGATCGCCTGGTGAATGATCTCCTGTGAGGATGATCTCCTGTGAAGGACGATCTCCTGTGAGGGAAGATCTCCTGTGAGGGAAGATCTCCTGTCAAGGATGATCTCTCGTGAGGGATGATGTCCTGTGATGGATGATCTCCTGGTGTATAATCTCCTTTAAGGTTTGATCTCCTATGAGAAATGATCTCCTGTCAAGGATGATCTCCTGTGAGGGATGATCTCTTGTGAAGGATGTTCTCCTGTGAAGGATTATCTCTTGTGAAGGATGTTCTTCTGTACGGGATGATCTCCTGTTAAGGATGATCTCTTATGAGAGATGATCTCCTGTGAGGGATGACTTCTATGAGGGTTGATCTCCTGTCAAGAATGATCTCCTGTGAGGGATGATCTCCTCTGATGGATGATCTCCTGGTGGATGATCTCCTGTAATGTATGATCTCCTATGAGGGAAGATCTTCTGTGAGGGATGATCTCCTGTCATGGATGATCTCCTGGTGGATGATCTCCTGTGGGGGATGATCTCCTGTGAGGGATAATCTTCTGTGAGGAATGATCTCGTGTGAGGTATGATCTCTTGTGAGGGATGATCTCGTGTGAAGGATGATCTCCTGTAAAGGATGATCTCCTGTGAGGGATAATCTCATATGAAGGATGATCTCCTGTGAGGGATGATCTCCTGTCAAGGATAATCTCCTGTGAGGGATGATCTCCTATGATAAATGATCTCCTGTGAGGGATGATCTCATGTCAGAGATTATCTCCTGTGAAGGCTGATCTCCTGAGAGAGATGATCTCCTGTCAAGTATGATCTCTTGTGAGGGATGATCTCCTGTGATCGATGATCTCCTGGTGGATGATCTCCTGTAAGGTACGATCTCCTGTAAAATATGATCTCCTGTGAGGGATGATCTCCTGTGATGGATGATCTCTTGGTGGATGATCTCCTGTGGGGGATGATCTCCTATGAAGCATGATCTCATGTGAGGTATAATCTCATGTGAGTGATGATCTCATGTGAAGGATGATCTTTTGTCAAAGATGATCTCCTGTGAGGGATGATCTCCTTTGAGGAAAGATCTCCTGTCAAGGATAATCTCTTGTGAGGGATGATGTCCTGTGATGGATGATCTCCTAGTGGATAATCTCCTTTAAGGTTTGATCTCATATGAGGGATGATATGCTGTGCGGGATGATCTCCTATCAAATATGATCTCTTTTGAGGGATGATCTCTTGTGAAGGATGTTCTCCTGTACGGGATGATCTCCTATTAAGGATGATCTGCTGTGAGGGATAATCTCCTGTGAGGATGATTTTCTGTGAGAGATGATCTCCTGTGAGGGATGATCTCCTATGAGGGTTGATCTCCTATAAGGGTTGATCTCCTGTCAAGAATGATCTCCTGTGAGGGATGATCTCCTGTGATGGATGATCTCCTAGTGGATGATTTCCTGTAAAGTATTATCTCTAATGAGGGATGATCTCCTGTGAAGGATGATCTCCTGTCAAGGATGATCTCTTGTGATGGATGATCTCCTGATGGATGATTTCCTATAAGAGATGATCTCTTGTGAGGGATTTTGTTCTGTGAGAGATGATCTCATGTGAGGTATGATCTCGTGTGAGGGATGATCTCGTGTGAAGGATGATCTCCTGTAAAGAATGATGTCCTGTGAGGGATGACCTCCTGTCAAGGATAATCTCCTGTGA
>CATIWJ010148826.1:0-11498 GCA_949640765.1 Croton laevigatus | reverse complement strand
ATAATAATGATTGGGTATTTAATCATTTGCCCATTTTATCATCATAATTTTGAGAAATAAGGTATGTAATTGACCTTTTACGGTGGTCAAACTAAAACAACAGATGTGGTATGGATGTAGCAATGAAATATCCATTAGGCAGGAGCTAATTCTGCTGAAGAATTTGTTTGTTTTCAATTTTCTCAACCTTCATGAATTTCTGTACTGTAAATAAGAAATGCAAAATTGAATTTTTTTTGTGCGATTTTGCATTTGAGCTAAAATCTTTTTCCTTTTTTGTAGGTTGAAATTTTCTTGTGAGGGAATTAACAGTGACACATGGCATTTTATTGATTGATTTTACCACTTACCAGGTTCTTTCATTCCTTTTTTTTTACTATGGCTTGAGTTTTTAATCATGACTAGAATTAGAAAGTATGAATCTGGTTATGAAAAGCGAAAGAAAAAAAAAAGATGAATTGTTAACTCAATCTCAAAGAGGAGCTCTACATAAATTTGTTATAAAAGAACCATAATTTTCTGTTGAAAATCAAAATGCTAATCATGTAGAAAATAACAATGTTGATGCTGTGTTTGATAATGATGTGCCTGTTGAGAATGATAATATGCATAATGCTAATGAAGAGAATCAAAATTTTAATGTTGTGTTTGATGATGATGTGCCTATTGTGCATGATAATATGCAGAATGCTAATGAAGAGAATCAAAATGTTGATGCTGTGTTTAATGATGATGTGCCTATTGAGAATCGCAATGCTAATCATGTAGAAAATGAAAATTTGAATAATCCATCTAAAACTTTTATTTGCTTGACATATTTGATCCTAGGAATTGGGATGCTCTTGATTCTAAAATGATTGATCTATTAGTTACCAAGGGTCCTAAAAGAGATTTTTCTATAATTAACGGTCCTAAGAATAAATTTTCTAGGCATTTTAATGCAAATTTGTACACTATAGTTTTGTCAAATGGAGAAAAATGTAATAGATATTGGCTTGTTTATTCAAAAGACCTTGATAGAGTGTTCTGTTTTTGTTGTAAAATTTTTGGAAAAGGGATTAGTAGGGGTCTATTGACAAATGAAGGTTTTGGGGATTGGGTACACATAGGAGAAAGACTTAGAGAGCATGAGACAAGCATTTAACACGTTAAGAATATGAGAACTTGGTATGAATTACGTTTAAGGTTGCAAAAGAATCAAACTATTGATAAAGTGGCTCAAAGACTACTTGAAAAAGAAAAAAACCATTTCAAAAAAGTTTTACTTAGGCTTTTTTGAATTGTAAAATTTCTTGCTAAACACAATTTAGTATTTAGGGGTACTAATGGGAGATTGTATCAAAATAACAATGGAAATTTCTTAGGTTTAATTGAAATGTTAGCCGAGTTTGATCCTATTATTCAAGAGCATGTTCAACGCATTACAAATGATAATATTCACTCTCATTATCTTGGGCATACTATTCAAAATGAGTTAATACTTTTGCTTGCTTCTGCAATTAAAACTGAAATTATGAAAAAAATAAAACAAGCAAAATATTTTTCAGTTATACTTGATTGTACTCCAGATGTTAGCCACCAAGAGCAAATGTCATTGATAATAAGATATGTGGATATCTCTTCAAATCCTATAAATATTAAAGAATCTTTTTTAGGTTTTCTAAATGTTAGTGATACAAGTGGCCAAGGACTTTTTAATGTATTACAAGATGAGCTAAAAAATCTTGATCTTAATATACTTGATGTGCGTGGTCAATGTTATGATAATGGATCAAACATGAAAGGAAAACATCAAGGAATACAAAAAAAAACTTTTAGACATAAATCCTAGAGCACTATATACTCCTTGTGATTGTCACAGTCTTAACTTAGCTTTATGTGATATGGCAAACACTTGTAGTAAAGCTAGATATTTTTTTTGCACTATTCAACGCATTTATACAATATTTTCACATTCTACTACGAGATGGCAAATTTTAAAAGATAATGTGAAAAATTATACTCCTAAGTCATTGTCATCCACTCGTTGGGAGAGTCGTGTCGATAGTGTCAAAGCAATAAAATTTCAAATGTTAGAAATACAAAAAGCTTTACTTCAAGTTGCTGACGGTGATAATGATTCCAAAGTAAGAAGTGAAGCTAAATCATTAGCAAACAATGAGCTTGGTGATTTTGAGTTTTTAATTTCAATAATTATTTGGTTTGACATTTTAAATGACATTAATATAGTTAGCAAGTTTTTACAATCAAAAGATACGCTTATTGATGTAGCTATTGATAAAATAAAGGGATTGATTACTTTTTTTTGAATGGTATAGAGAAACTGGTTTCTATGATGCCTTGGATAATGCTAGGAAAATTGCTATTAAAATGGATATTGACCCAATATTTCCTAAAAGGCGTGAAATTCGAAGAAAAAAACATTTTGATGAAAATTCAAATGAGTCATCAGATGGTTCACTATCTGCAGAGGAGTCATTTAGGGTTAATTATTTTCTTTGTATTATTGATCAGGCAATTGCTTCTCTTAATAACAGATTTGAGCAATATCAACAATATGAAAGTATATTTGGTTTCTTATTTACTTTTCATAAGTTGCAGTCTCTTGATGTTACAAGTTTGAAGTTTTGTTGTAGTATGTTTGAAAAAGCACTTAAGCATAATCAACAATCTGACATAGATGGGAATGAATTATTTGTGGAGTTGAAGTTACTTAGAGAATTCTTGCCTAAAGAAAAAATGGGTCCAGTTTATATTTTAAAATATTTGAAAAACATGGATTGCTTTCCTAATGCAACTATTGCATATAGAATTTTGTTGACTATCTCTGTTACTGTTGCATCTGCAGAGAGGAGTTTCTCTAAATTGAAGATATTGAAATCCTACATGCGTTCTACAATGTTGCAAGAACGACTTAATGGATTGACGTTGATAGCAATCGAAAATGATCTATTGGAGAAAGTGCAATATGAAGACTTGGTTGATGAATTTGCTTCAAAATGTGCTAGAAGGATGTCATTGTTTACTTAGACTTAATTCTGTTTATCTATGGCCTTTAGGTAGCTCTACTATTTTTTGTTCTTCTTAAGTTGCTCTTATTTTTAAGATTGTAATGGGGATGCTTTTGACTTTTTTTTAAAAAAAGAACTTTAGTTATTTTTTTTGATAAACTTTTGCTTATAAAAATAATTCTAACTTTATGTAATTTATTTTGTAAAAATACAATTTTTTTTAATATTATGTTCATGCTTTTATTTTTAAATATTAAAGCCATAGGGGCCTCATTTTCATGATTAGAACAGGGCCTCCAAAAAGTTTGAGACGGCCCTGGCCAAAACCCAAGGATGTCAAGCCAATATCATGCAAATGGATTTACAGAGTCAAAAAACATCTAGATGGCTCAATTGAAAGATATAAAGCTTGATTAGTGGCTCGTGGATTCTTATAAAAGTATGAATTGGATTATAAGGAGACATTTAATCTAGTAGCAAATATTACCACGGTACGTGTTATTATAGCCTTAGCTACTAGCAAGGATTAGAAGCTTTGGTAGATGGGTGTGAAGAATGCTTTCTTGTATGGAGAGTTAGATCGAGAAATATACATGGAGCAACCCCAAGGATTTGATAGGAAAAGTCATCCAAGCCATGTTTGTAAGTTAAAAAAAGCCCTTTACGGATTAAGTATGCACCAAGAGCTTGGTATGGAAAGATATCCGAATTCTTGGTCGAAAGTAGCTATACTATAGCACCTTGAGACTCCAGCTTGTTCATGAAAGTTCGAGATGGTAAGCTAGTAATAGTTTTAGTATACATTGATGACCTTATCATCACAGGTGACGATGAAGAAGAGATTTCTCAAATCAAGGATAATTTATTTGTATGATTTCAAATAAAAGCTTTAGGAGAGTTAAAGCATTTCTAAGAGTGGAGCAAATAATGTATTATTCTTGTGTCAACAAAAGTATGCCAAGGATATTTTAGAGAAGTTTGGGATGCTAGAATGCAAACCAATTTCAACTCCAGTGGAGGTGCACACAAAGCTATGTTCTGCTGAAGGGAAAGATTTAGAAGATGCAACAATGTATAGGCAACTTGTCGGAAGTCTTATCTACCTTCTTCTCACAAGGCTAAATATTTCATATGCAGTGGGAATGATAAGTCGATTTATGCAGAACCCTAAAAAACCTCATTCAGAAGCTGTTTGTCGAATTCTTCGATACATCAAAGGCACTATTGACTATGGAATTCTTTACAAAAATGAAGCAAAATGTGAGATGGTTGGATTTTGCGATGCAGACCATGCTGGAGATCATGATACAAGGCGATCAACTACAGGATATGTGTTCAGTCTCGGATCGGGGCCTATCTCCTGATACAGCAAGAGGCAACCTACAATATCTTTATCAAGTACTAAGGCAAAGTACAGAGTAGCAACGATGACAACTCAAGAATGTACATGCTAGTACAACTTTTGAAGGATCTTTATCAACCAATTGACTACTCCATAAAATAACATTGTGATAATCAGTCTGTTATATACTTGACTGAGAATTCAATATTCCATGCAAGGACAAAGCACATAGAGGTATATTATCACTTTGTTTGAGAAAAAGTTCTATCAGTGACTTGCTTGTATAAATTCTATCTTGCTTGTAAGTTTCAAATGTCGATAGACTTTGCCATCCTTTGGTCCGAACACTACATAATTTCCTGAGGATGTTAATTGTGACACCAATAATCATTTTTTTTTCATCCTAGGGACATGAAAAACATTCTCCAATTGCACTTCTTTAGAGTTGTATCAAGGCACTACAGCCGTCCTTCCAACGTGAGTGATAGGTAGCCTTATGTCATTTGAAATGACAATAACTCATTCTCCTTTATACTCCGACATGTTCAGAAACTTCTCTTTATCTCTTGTCATATGGTTAGAGCATTCAAAATCAACAATCCAATCATCTTTATAATTGACAGTCTCGAGCAAAATAGTCTCTTTTTCTACAATTGTAACATTGATTATTCTTGCGTCATTGTGACTTGTTATCTGTGTGATAGTGGTTGTGGTGAGCTCCCCTTTGTTGCCAACTCCTTCCATGTTGTTGGTTTTGCCAATTGTCCTGCTTCGGCTCAGCTTTGCTTCGCTTCTTGATCCTGTAGCTTTTGGATCCTTACCCTTTTTATTGCTAAAAGGGCTTTCTCTTCTTCTTTTATGGAGGCTTTTGACATCTACTTGTTCAATGCCTCTTGATTGGCAAGCACATTTTCTAGCTCATTCAAAGTTGGTTCTTTTGACCATCCACGGGTTACGGTAACAAGAGCATTGAACTCAGGACGTAACCCATGGACTATAATTCGCCTCATTCTAGTTTATGTAATTTGATTTTGTGGATCAAATTTTGAAATTTCTTGACATATTGATTTCACTTTAATGAAAAATTGACTTAAATTTATGTCGTGTTGTGAGATCGATAATAACTCATTCTCCAGGTGTTGGATTTTGGCATCATTTGTTTGTGCAAATAATCTTGCAAGATTATCCCACACCTGCTTCAGTGTCTTCGCATCCTTGATGCATTGTAGTAGATTGTCCTCCACGGATATGGACAAAGCATACATTGCTTTTCCAGCTCTGACTTTCCACCTTTTTTGGTCCTCCTCATCTGTTGAAGGTATAGGTTCACTTCCCCTAATGATCTCCCAAAGATCTTGACCGAGCAAATAAAATTGCATTCTAGTACTCCATGTACTATAATTATTATTATTATTTAATATTTTAAGAGTGCTAACTGAAGTAGACATATCTGCCATAATAACTTGGTTAAAAAAAAATTAATTAACCAAGAAAAGGCTTGGTCCCAGACTAATAAATTTCACAGTCCCAAACTGTATTTTGGCAGTACCTCGATGTACCGCGATCTTGAAAAATTGGAAATCGGTCTTTTTCAGAACAAATGATTCTTTTCTGGTGTGGAAGATCAGACTATGCTGCGACCACAGAGCATACTCAGAAATCTAGCTCTGATACAACTTGTTGAAAAATAGAAGGACTCAATCGAACAAATAAAACTTCTATTTATTATTTAAAATACAATTATAAAGACAATGACTAAATTTATAATACCTCACAACTTTTCACTCAATCTCACGCCACATTGCACACACACTCACTTTCTCTCTTTCCACTTATGCACATAAATGAATGGCTAAGGCCCATATTTATATTAGTATAATGTCGGCAAGAGAAGATTTTCAAGAACCTTCTCCAAAGTTGATGCCAACTCATACTTAGTTATATCTAGAAAAATAAGATGACAAATCTAGATAATGAAATCTCTTGAATTCTTGAGAAAATTAGATATTTACAGAAAAAGAGTCGGTGACTTTCTAATATGTTTTTCTATCAACTAATCGGTAAATTGTAAGCGAAAAAACCAGAAAATCAATCTCAATTTTGAAAAGTTAAACAGTAGACCACACAACATATAAGAGACTATTTTTTATGTTGAATGTGTATGATTAAACTGAAACATATAAAAGTTGAATTATATTTTTCGGAACTATATATACCAAATAAATTTAATTAGATTAAATCAATTTGGTTTGATAAATTTTTTAGAATTTTTTTCTTTTATGTTTGTTCTATAGAACAAAACTATTAAGTCGAAAATTGAAGTCCTGTACTCGGATCCAAGGTTCTGGTTACATGATTATGGGAGGATTGATATGAAATGTGTAAATAAAATGGTTTGGAATGGTTCTTGGAGAAGGTGATAGCGGTCTTCATTCCATTTAAAACCTTTTCAATTACAATGTTTAACATGCTTCCTCAATTTACGTTTTTTTCATTAAGCATGAAATTATATATGGTTTGTGAGTAAGAAAAAAAAAAAAAAAGAAATTGAGCTTGAAAAGAAATTTGTTATGCTTGAATGCAAAGAAAATGAAAGGGGAAGACAAAATAAGGAAGCTTAATCAGAAAATTTTACAGAATGAGAGAAACAATTTTGTCCCTCATATTTGAATGTTGTTGGAAAGATTAATTAATTAATTAATTAATTAATTAATTAATTATATATATATATATATATATATTAATCTAATTTGGTTAATAAAGGTAAATGAATTGAATTTACAATTTGTACTTATCTCAAGCATTAATTTTTTACTAGCGCTTATTAGGTTAATCATGGATGGTCCCAAAAAATTTGGTTCATTTAATATAAGTTCAAATTTTTAATTGGGTGAAATTATTATAAATAGTTCAAATTGGTACTTTGGTCATAGGAAAGAATTAAGAAATTGTTAGTGATATTAAAATATTTAAAGTAGGGTCAAAGTCAGTTGGATGCCCACTAAAATCTGATTCACATAGGCTAATTTTTCCCAATCCATTTGAGTAACGGGGCCAGGATGAATTCTACCTGTTGTAAGTTTGGGACAGGGACGAATTTTGGCATATCAACCCTGACCTACTCCATGCGAAAGTATTACTATAATTTCATTCATAATTAATTTGAAAATCCTAGGCAGTTAGTAGCCCTTCTCAACATTCTCACAAATTAAATTTTTTTAACTCTAATTAATTGCTTTAATTTTTAATATGTGCAGCATATTAATTATATAATAATTGTGTGATCTAGAATCTGAATCTAAATATTATGTTTGTATTATTGCATTAAAAAAGTTAAGAAACTAAATATTTTTATTATTATGTAATTTATATCTTTATGCATATTTTATCTTGAAAATAATTTAAATGCATAAAAATACTTATTTTTTTTATTTTTCTTTAAAAACATTATTGTATTCAATGAAAAAAAAAACCAATGGATAAACCTGCACCAAATCTGATAAGTAATCCAAAAAATTCAACTCGCAACGTAGAAGGACGCGGAGCAGGGTGAATTATGAGTGAGAAGGGCAGAGACGGGTTTTCGAGAACCTATCCCATGATCAATCCTAATTTAAAGAGCGTTGATTACAACAGATCATTAGTCGTTCTTCCATAGAGGCTGAGTATAGAAGTATGGTAAATGTTACATGTGAACTTGTATGGTCTGTAGAACTGCTAAAGGAATTTAAAGTTGAATTTAGAACTTCCATTACTTTGTTCTGTGACAATTAGGCTGCGATCCACATCTCCTCAAACCCAAATTTTCACGAACACTCCAAACACATCGACATTGATTGTCGTCTCATTTGCCATCACCTTTAACAAGGCCTACTGTCCACTCTTTATGTTCGAACAGATGACCAGCCAGGTGATCTATTTACTAAAGCGGTTCCTCATTGTTTATTTGTTCATTTGCTCGGCAAGCTTGGCCTGGTTTGTTGATTCGGACATCTATCCTTGGTCCAGGCTTTCCGTAAGCTAGATACCCGAAAAATAGCCGAGCAAGTAGATTAAGGTCGCTTCTCTAGGCCATTTGTTGGCCTGTTTTCGGCCGTTCTTTAGGGTCATAAGTCTTCCCAGGTCTTTTGTCTCAAGAAATTTGCTTTTTAGCAAGTGACAGATACCTCTCTTTGCCTTAGGAAAGCGAAGTTACCCTAGCTTTGGCCGGTATGAAAGGTATAAAGAAAGAAAGCTAGCTAAGATATAAAGGAACCACAAAGCAAGCAAGCTCCTGTGCCTGTGGCAAGCAGCGGGGTACGGGATTTGATCCCCCTCCATTTTTTGTCCAAGGTCCTGTTTTGAAATATTAATTTTTTTTTATCAACTTGGCTAACCATAAAGATTTGAAAATTTGCCATCTTGACTTGATCAAGTCTTTATGTTACCCACTGTCCACCTAATTCAACTAAATAATGGAAATAAAGGCAATAAATAATCAATAATCACACTGATTATTTACTATAAATATAACATATTTCTATTTGCTAGTCATTGTGCACACTCAAAAGCTATAGCTACTACAACTACAACAAGGCAAAAGAATTGACCAGCTTTCTCACAATTACTATGGAAAGGTATTAATCCCTGCCTTATCCAAATTATCTTTTTTTTTTTTTACTCATAATATAATTTGAATCTCACTTGGTGTGTTTGCGTTTTTCATTTAGCAGGTTAATAATGAAACTGTTGTTGGTGATTTTGATAATTGGCGGATCAATGTCCTATTCTTTTCAAATGGATGCAAGAAACGAAAGAAAAGAGAAAATGAATCCGATAATTGATTCAGAGCAAATTCTTGGTGGTGATTTTGGAGGCAAAAAGATGCATGTAGTAGTGAAGCTACAAGGACGTTCTTCCAAAGGTTGTATTAGAGTACCTAACAGGAAGGGTTGTCCTGATGGTCCGGGTTAAATTAATCTATAGTACACTGTATTATGTTAATTAAGCTTAATGAATAATAATGGAATAATAACTTAAAAGCTAGATTAAACATGTTTGAATTGAAAAGAAAATTTCTGTACAATTTTCTTAATAGAAATAAAAAATTTATTCTTAGTATTATTGTCAATTTAATTAGAAGTTTGAACATTCATCACTTTGAAAAATTTTCATGTCATATGCTACTATTTATTTTCATTGCTTTAATGTCTTCTTTAAATTATGTTTTGTTTAGGACAAGAGAGAGTTTATCACTTAGATTGCAATAAAAATAAAATTTGATAAGTATTCATTCTAGACAAATAATTATAAAAAATTACAAAGATTATTTAAAGAATCAATTATCCTATGTTTGAATTCATGAAATTGAAAATGGATGGAGGAGAAAATATTTACTCATCATTTTTTAGGTGAAAAATGTCGTTTATCAAATGAATATAAAATCATTAATATTTGGTATGCACAAACTCGAAAATTAACTTGTTATAATTTAAATTTTATACCAAAACAAAATTTTAGAAATAGAAGACTAAGTTTAGATGCAAGTATATTCTCCAAAAAAAAAAAAAAAGTTTAGATTTGAGTAACAGCTTAAATGTTAGGATTGGAAAACTCTTCTATTAATCACAAACAGAATTACAAACAGAATTACAGGAGGAGCCACGCTCACTCGACTACAAAAAACCAATCCTCTAAAATATATCTCTCATTTACAAACTCTATTTTCAACTCCCTCTCAACCATTCTTCTCTCTTCCTCTCTGCTCTATATTTCTGCAACTCTCACCACTTAATGCTATACAAATGACTCCTATTTATAGTGCATAAAAGGACATGTGAACACAAGCTTTACTTGGTCAACAATGGAGGTTGTAAGTTGGTTGTTGGAGTTTTAGTGAAGCCTTCAACAATGGCTGCCTCTAGAGTGGTGGTTGGTTGTCTACCACTTGTTGATGCTAGTGGGAAGAAGCTGGAACAATTCTAGATACCCAACATTAAAGCCAAATGCAATTTACGCATCTATCAATGAAATCCAAATATTAAACAGTTAAATATGAGTTTGGTGCAAATATGAGTTTTCCCCCCTTTTAGAATACGATTCTTGTACATGATGAGAAATTTTTTTTAAAGCTCACATAATCAATTATTGCACTCTCAATTGGAAAAAGAAAAAATATTTTTCAAATTTAATTAAAGAAGGCACCTTCCTTGAAAATGCATTGTGGACTGACTACAGATGCTACTCCAAGTATATTTAAGTGGCTAGTACACTTGATTGGCTTGTAATCATATCAATTTTGTTCAGAAACCACCCATCATCACAAACACAACAATTATGATCATGAAGAGGTAATTCTTAATTATTATTCTTTACCTGAATTTTCATCATGTACTTATTCTTAATTGTTTCATTAATTAGGCTTAATAGAAAAGCATTCCTGAGGACTTCGTCAAGGTGATCCACTCTCTCCTTACCTTTATATCCTTTGTGTCGAAGGATTATCTCGAATGATTCAGAAACATAACAGTTTGGGGACTCTTCATGGTAGTCAAGTGTCTAGAGGTGGCCCAGTTATTTCTCATTTGTTCTTTGCGGATGATAGTTTGATATTTATAAAGGCAAATGAGGTGGAAGCTTATACTTTGAAAAATATTTTAGCGGTTTACGAACGTGCTTCTGGTCAAGAAATTAGTCTCCCGAAGTCCTCTATTACTTTTAGTGCCAACACTTCTGGTGAGGTGAGAAGATCGGTTTGTGGGGTTTTGGGTGTGGAGGAAAAAGAATCTCTTGGTACGTATTTGGGGCTCCCATCGCATATTGGAAGGAACAAAATAGAGGTATTTCATTTCTTGAAGGATCGGGTTTGGAAGAAATTAAGTTCCTGGAGGTCAGGTACGCTGTTTAGAGCCGGAAAAGAAATTTTGTTGAAGACGGTTCTGCAAGTGATGCCTAGCTATGTTATGAGTCTTTTTCTTATTCTGAAGATAATTTGTTATGAGATTGAAGGGATTATGAACAAATTCTGGCTCCCTGGTGAAGATAATTCTTATGTTAGCTCGGAGCGACCTGCCATGACAGATATCTCTAAAGTCTCTGAGTTAATTGTAGGTGGCAGGTGGAATTTGTCATTGATTAGTAATAATTTTAATAGACAAGATAAGGCT
>CATIWJ010148820.1:0-10240 GCA_949640765.1 Croton laevigatus | reverse complement strand
TAGCAACCGAATTGAGTCGGTCGCTAATTTTCGTTGCTAATCGGTTGCTAAATTAGCAACCGAATTAATTCGGTCACTAATTTCGGTTGCTAATTAGCAACCGAATTTGAATCGGTCGCTAATGGATTAGCGACGGGCATTATAATTACCGAATTTTTCGGTCGCTAATCGGTCGCTAAATTGAATTAGCAACCGAATTTCATGATTTAGCAACCGAATGTTCGGTTGCTATATTTTTAATTTCTTGTAGTGTAAATAACACCGAAAATAAGCTTTTCGCTACTAACACCATAATTTGTAAACTTTTATATTAAGCTTTTCGTTTTCCTTATGAATTGAACCTCTTAGCAAGTTAATTAGTACCCTATTGAGGGTAATTTAAAAATAACTTTATATTTAAATTGATAAAAGTCATCCCTTCATCACTACAGCGCTTTATTATGAACCAAAGTTTCCGTCAAAAGAGTTGGTTCCTTTCAAAAGATAACGTGTATTGTGTTGGACAATCTTGAGATTTCGAAGCTATCGGGAATGGGAACACAACCACATAAGCCACTGCCAATTTATTATTATCTATTATATATAAAAAGCTGTTGGAATAAATTGATTAAATAAGTTTTAATTAATTTACTATCCGCCCATGACTAATGGTTCATGGGTGGATTCTATTGTGATGGGTCGTTGGGTTAATGGGTAACCTAAATAACCCATCACATATATAAGTATCCCTAATACAGAATTAGGGATACGCAGAAAAAGAATACGCAGTACGTGAAACTTGTTTCACGTTCTTCCGTTTCTACATTCACTCACAGAAATCTATTCCATTCTCTTCCTCTTAGTTCTTAGATTGTGAAATCGTTTACTAGGGCTATATGCTCTATTGACGGCCTAGCTACCGATCCATCGCTTCCGCACGTGGGATAGTTAATCGATCAGAGGTATTTATTGCTATTCCTAATCTATTTCATTTATATATATGTTATATTAAATGCTTCAAAAGCAAAACCTAAAATCTTAAAAACGTAATAAAATAAAAATTGTTAAATAAGCAGTATAATTTTTAGTTCAATTAATACAATTTTTATTAAGAAAGTTTACCCTAATTAATTATTAAATTTTAATTTAATTATTAAAGATATGAATGACACAAAAACTTTCTCTAAATTATAATGACAAAATAAAAAAATAAGTGTTTAATATATGAGAATCTTATAAAAATAGTTTAAATTAAGTAATTATTTATGTAACACCCCAACTCACCTTACGAATAAGACAAGCTAGAGTGTCACAGAACTTCTAACTACTGTTAAATATACCTAAACATTATTTAATATTACGTCATTAATATACAGGCTAATTAAAAATTTATCCATTACAAAAACTAACTGACATAATTTACATATTACTACTTAGTACTGTATCAGGACTACTGACTATAATTACATATGCGACAAACTACAGTAAACAAAAGTTGGGTCCAAAAAGTATATCCTCTGGGAATTGATCGAGTAGCTGCTGTTCCTCCAAGTCGTCTAAATGCGGACCTACGAGTTACAAAAATAACTCGCTGAGCAACTTCATGCTCAGTGGGTACAAATATATAATTCATCTTTGCTTAAAACGAGTTGACAAATTCATTTCATGAAACCATTTTAATAATAAACATATAATTACGAATCATTTAACAAATGCATTTAGCAAAACAAATATCATTTCAGTTCAAACAATAGATACATTTACTCTATTGGTTTTGTTGGACTCCAAGGATAAGATCAGGGGGCTGTTCATGTTGGCCATAAATCATGTATACACCAATTTTTCAATCATTGGAGCCGTATATCCTGTATACGCCCATATTTCATTTTACGAGTCATAACCCGTAGTTATGCCCGTTTATTCATATTTCAATTCAGTTCCACATTTCATAATGTCACCTATACAAGAATTTTACCCATATGTCGACATATTCTTACCACTATGTTCCATACCAGGTAGAGTATTAAATACTATTTCGTTTTCTCAATATCACTTTCAATTCCAGTTGCACAACAATATTTATTTCATAAATTCCATCAATCTCTGCAATATTGGAATACTATTTCACTTTTTTATCGCGCTGGTGACATCGCGTCTGCGACTACCGCGTCGACAATAAAAATTCAGCAAACAGTTATAAACGACTCGAACGCACATTCGAGTACCCAACAAAATATTTATTCAAACAATAAAAATATTAAATACTCAAAATAAATATTTAAAATCAAATTCAGTTCAAATACTAAATAGTACCGAACCTGTAATTCCGTCCGCAAAATAGCCCTACACATATTTTCCTTTAATTCCCACGCGCCTCGGCATTTTTAGATCCTAAAAATAATATTTGAATATTTAATAAATCTAATAATTAAGTTTTTGGGTCCTACAAATAATATTTATGTGTTTTTAATAATTTTTATAATTTAATTTGAGTCCCTAAATATTTAAAATTCACTAAATAATTTATTTATTATTCTGTTGGACTAAATTGCACTCAATAAATAAGTTTAGAGGTTAAATTAGAAGTTTCAGGACCTAATTGAAGAGCCATAGCAAGTTCAAGGGCCTAGGTGCAAAACACGGAGGGACTAAATGGTAAACTACCAAAGTTTTTGGACTAAATCGAAATTCTGGACCTAAATGCACACGGCAACTAAGTTCAGGGACCAAAGAGTAAATATTCGGACTTACTTGTACACGGCGCGAACCAGAAGGACCGAAAGGTAATTTTCCAACACACTGTCGTTTTGGATGAAACGCAACCCCTGCCTGCGTTTTCCTTCTTCTTCTTCCTCAGTCTCTGTTTTTTATTCCCGTCGCCAACTGCAGCCCAACAAGGCCCGTTTGAGTTTCCGGCAACGAACGGCGGCAAGGCGGGTACCAATGGACTACTCTCAACATCACCGACCTGTTGGTGGTCCTATCTCGGACGGCGAGCAACCGTAGGCGGAGATTTTCCGATTTGAAATTTTAGTTGACTGTTGGAGCTTCTGGCTTTGACCCATTCATTCGTCGGCGTCCGGCGTCGGTCGACGTATTTCTCACTAGAAATCAACTCCCCTCAACTCAAACTGCAACTCTATAATCTCAGATTTTGGATTAAATACACAGAATTTGAACTCCAAATTTCAAATTTTTGCTTAAATTTCCTTCGGTTTCTTCTTCTTCTTTTTTTCTGATTTTTTTTTCTTTTTACTTATTTTTCCCGATTCTCACGTCATCAACACTACATTTTCAACCCTCATTAATTCTTACTTTTCCTTTTTTAATCTTATCTTAACTTAATTAATTTCTAATTAATTAATTTTTTTATATTAATTATTATTTTTGTTATTATTATTATTATTAACAATAATATTTACAGCTAGCCTGTACGACACTGCTAGTCTAGGTTTTCGAGTATTACAATTTATTTGCCACTAATTGCTCCGAGATTAAATAATTTGTTGGATTAGGAAAATTTACCCTAATTAATTATTAGATTTTAATCTAATTATTAAATATATGCATTACACAAAAACTTTTCCTAAATTATAATGACAAAATAAAGAAATAAGTGTTTGATATATGAGAATCTCATAAAAATAGTTTAAATTAGGTAATTATTTATTTGCCATTAATTGCTCCGAAATTAAGTAATTTTTTGGATTAAAATTATCACATTTGTGCCAAAAGTCACTATGAAGATTGGTGTATTGTTATACAAACAAATTATTTGATCTATTTTCTTACTTCAAATATCAAATTACCCATAATTATTTAACTAATCCCCCATAATTATGGCCTAAAAAATTGAATTTACTATAGTTAACTATACTTATTAACTACAATCAAGCATGTAATTTAGAAAACATAATAAAATTTTGATTATAAATAGTCTATAATAAGAGGTGGTATCACTACAATCCTAAATGCTTACCATGAAAATATTGAAGGCGTGAAGGTTTGCACAAATTTATTTTGTATATTTTTATTTTCATACAATTTTTTTTTAATTTCTTCTTCTTTTTTCTTAGAAAACCAATGGCAATAATAAAGCAATTCTAAATGCCGGTCAAACAATTCAATATCATTTTGATCATGCCCGCAAATAAGTTGATGCATTCTATTTATTTTTATGTATTAATTTACAATTTACTTTCATATATTTGAAATTCTTTTTTTTCAAAAAATTTCTTTCTTATTTTTATACTAATCCATTTTTTACTATAATGATAACTAAAAAAATTTTGATTCCTGATGATTGATTTCCCTTAAAAACTTTTAAATCTACTGTTATTATTTAAAGAGTTAGAGCTTATAAAACTTCTAAAAGGATGGAAATCCATATAATTGACAACGTTAACTAAATATGTTACTTATTTCAACAATAAAGTTTAAGATATAATTAGAAATGATAGATTTTTAGAAAATGAGTTACATCCATGCTAAATTCTTTTGGCATATCAATATTATGCTTAATTTGAAAATAGGATTTTTCTAATTATTTTTTTTTATTTTTTTATTTAGTTTACATCACTAAAATATTATTATTATTATTATTATTCTTTAAACTTTCAGTCTATCTATCATTCTTACAACTGTTCATATAATTTTTATCTTTAAAATTATTTTCATATAATTTTACTGATTCATGCTATAAAAATATAATATTTTTCAAATTCACATTGTAATGTTAATTTTTAATTTTCACTTTTAAATATATTATTATTGTTTTTAATTCAAATTTAATCACTTTTCATAGTCTATTTTAAATTTAAATTTATTTTAATATATGATATATAAAGTTAATGCTCACATATTATATAAAGAAAAAAGATGATGTAAAAATTTACATATTTTATGAATTTCCATGGACATATATTTTTTATAATAAATTATATTTTAAATTCTTATATTTAAGTTTTTTTATTTGGCTTTTAAAAATATAGAATGACAATTTTAATTCTCATAAAAAAGCAAAGACTATTGTATTTGGTAGTGTATTGCGTTTGGTAGTGAATTACAATAAATTTTATTGGATTAGAAAAATAGGTTCTATTTTCAATATTAAACTATTATATTAATTATACAATGTAACATAGTTTATCTTATCATTTAAACCTAAACAAGAATTTTAATTTTGTAATATATTATCTTGTAATTACACAAATTTTATTTCACCATTAATATTGCTTAAAATTATATTAATTGTTTAAAATTATGACTTTTTTTGGACAAATTCTAAAATTATGGTTTAAAATGATGAGTTTATTATCACTACCTTAATTATTATAATAATGACTAATATGGTTTTATTTACCTAAAATAATGGGTTCATTCAATTTTTTTTTCCTATTCTTACCATATTTATAAAGCCTAAATGCATATTTCAGTAAAATCGTAATATAATAAAATAAAATAAACAAATATATTAACAAAAAATTTTTAAAGAGAAATATATTTAAAAAATTATTTATTAGAAAAAATTATAGCCTATTTTCATAAACAGTACAAAATTAAATATTTAATTATTAAGTAATTAATTTTTAAATTTATCTAATTTCAACTAAGTACAGTTTAATTTTTGTTTAGATTCCATAAAATTATATTTATTATTATATAAATGTTTCTTTTTTTTTTCAATTACTAAATCAACTCAAATTTAACTCACTTATTTTCTAATTTGTTATTACAAATAATATTACAATATTTGCTACCATAATTACTCAAATTATGATGATAAAATAATTGAATTAAATATTAAAATTATTTTAAATTGGATTCAATAAATTTCAGCTAATAAAAATAAAATTTTGAAAAAATTTGTACTTTCTATAAAGTTAAAATTTACCCCAACAAAAAAAATAGTAATAATAATTAAGAGATGAACTTTTAAATGTTCACACATACACAATTCATAATTCCACTTATTTATACTCTTAAAAAAAATCACTTATTTTGAATTTTTTAATTCTTAATATTCAATTCTTTAATGACAAATATCAAAGTTAATAAATTTCCATAAAAATTAGTGGAAAATTCTTTAATTTCTATTTTTAAAATATCAATGATAATATATTCAAACCCATGGTAAGACAAATAAAAATACGAAAAATTGATGAATTTAAAAATTAAATATGAAAATGAGTTGAGATATAATAGAGAATAAATATACATTATCTTATCCCATAATTTTTTTTAATTATTCTATTTTAGCTAGAATATTTTTTTCATTAAATTAAATTCAATATTATTTCTAAAAGAGGTAGTAATAAAATAGAATGAGGAAATAATATTTTTATTGTTAAAAATAGAAATTTACATTGTATTTGAATATTAAGAAAATAATTACCAAAAAATTTAGATTAACATAAATAGTAAATAAATATATCCATTGCACAATTTTATTACATTAATTTAATAAATCATTATAATGAAAAATAATTTATGAAATTCTAATAATATATTAATTTATTAATATTAATAATATTAATAAATCCAGCCATATATTTTAAAAAGTTCAACGATTTAAAGAAGGAAAACCGTTTTAAACAAATCAGAAAATGGATTTGTAGTTGACTCTTAATGAATTAAAAAAGATAATCATATTCAAGTTAAAATAATCTCCTCTAATTATGATTTTGTTTGAAATCATACATAAAGAATATTGTGTGACAAAATTTCAGTGTTATTTGACTGGTATAAATACGCTCAAAAGCGCACAAATCATTGCAATTTCTGCATTTCTTAAGCCCTCAAACATGTTAAACACTACATAAATCACGCATTAAATATTATTAAAATTATTAAATTTAAAAACCAGATTTTTAGATATAAATTTAACTATAAAATAACTAATCTTATGAAAAATAGTAAGATGTCATTTTTTTAAAGAAAAATTATAATTTAAGCTAAATAACTAGATAATTAACCTAAATGCATAAATATAACGTAATAAACAAAAAGGCAAATAAACATAACAAGCACAAAACAAATAAGCGCAAAATGGTAAAATTATACTTAATTATAACAAGGTAATTGCAATCCATTTGGATGAACGAATAATAAAGAAAGGAAAAAAATAGGGTTAGAATAAAAAATAAATCTAGTTATATAACTCCATGTGAATCTAATGCAGTTTTGATATAATTTAACTTTTAGCTTTGCCATAAATCTAATTGTCGAGAATTCAGCCAGATTTGAGCTGAATTGGAATGGTGAAATGCTAGAACTCAAGAACAAAATAAATTTGGAGAGCTTTTGGGGAGAAATGGCGCTTGAGAGAGAGAGAAGGTGAAGTTTCTGCAGAAATTTGAGGGTTCAGAATGTTGAACTGTGTGTTTAAAATGTTGAAAAGTTAGGGTTTATATAGTGGTCAAGTGGATGTTTGATAAACATGAAATGAAGCTATATTTTAGTAGAATTAAAATTAAACAAGATAGATTTTAGGAGTCTCTATATGAATAAAAGTTAAAAAAAAAGGACAAAAATATTTCAGAACATGAGGAAATTGGACTTGACCGGAAAATTAAGAGACTGGCTAACTATGGGTAACATGACTAGCAGTAAGCAATAATATTGGAGGAAGCGGTACGAATTGGTTGGTGATGGTGGTAGATAGTGATCCAGTGACCAAACGCAGTTTGCGGTGACGATTGGCGGTCGGTAGAGGGGGCCGTGATGCCACATGGCAATTGTTAGTTGGGCCACGTGGTATTTACTGGGTATGGCGGTGCCACATGGCAGGTGGGAGTTAGGTCATGTGGCACATTTGCATGCTGACTTTGATTACTAACTGCCACGTTGCAGCTTCTAGTGCCAGGTAGCTACTAGCACGAAGTAGGTTTTGGTGCTGCCAGTTTGATTTGTCTGAGTTGCTCAAATTTGAATTTTTTAATATTTTTCTTTGTTTTTTAGTTTGGTTTTAACCTTTCGAGTCTGGAAAAACCTCTTAGTTTAAGGCGAAGCATATCTAAGGTGCAAAATGATTTTTGTCTCCAAGAAACCATATTATCAAACTGAAAGAAAGGCAAAATCAATGTTTAGTTAGGTAAATCAAATGAACTATTGCTAGATAAACGAGATGAGTTTTTAATCAAGGAAGTCAAGAATTGAGACCGGATTTTTATAAAACTCAAATGAGTTTTAGTCGGGACTATACCTGATTAATTATTTACGAAAAATAATTAATTAAACGTAGTCTAATTACAAAAATTAAAATATAAAATAAATACAAATTCAATTTTCGACTAACTACATACATCCGCCGCACAACGTGAGGGTAAAATATTAGTATATAAAAAGCAAAACTCAAAATCTTAAAAATGGTAATAATATGAAAATTGTTAAATAGTAGTTTAACTTTTAGTTCAATTAATACAACTCTTATCAAAAAAATTTACACTAATTTAATGTCAGATTTTAAGTTAATTAAAGATATGCCATTACATAAAAAAAATTCCCATAATTTTAATGACAAAATAAAGAAATAAAATTTTAATTTATGAGAATCCCATAAAAATAATTTAAATTAGCTAATTATTTATTTGCCACTAATTGCGCCGAAATAAAGTAATTAGTTGGATTAAAATTACCATATTTGTGACAAAAGTCATTATGAAGATTAGTGTACTACTATAGAAACAAATTATTTGACTTATTTCTTACTTTAAATATCAAATTGAGCATAATTATTTGTATTATTATTATGATGACAAAATAAAGAAACAAATTTTTAATTTACGAAATTTCATAAAAATAAGTAAATAATTAAGTTATGACAAATTTTATTTACTTCTTTGAGAATAATACTCCCTCCGTTCTTTTTATTTGTCCAAACTTTCCTTATTGGGTGTTCTTTTTATTTGTACAAATTTCCTTATATGGTAAGTTTTGAGTTAGTGGAAAGGGGAAAAAGTCTTATTTGCCATTGATATTGATTGATTGTTGAATTAAATAATGGGTGGTTTTTGAGGTGTTGAATTAAAAAATGAATACTTTTTGAGTTAGTGGGGATGGTTTTTGAGTTAGTGGGGAACACAGAGTGACAGTGATGTGACAGTTGTCAAACTGTGTCTGACTTTTAGTTAAGAAATTAATTTTAGCTCTTTAGAGATATGGTAGCCGAATGTCTAAAGTTGTGAGCAACTAAGATAACCTGTGGACATATTCAAGTGTCAAGAAGTGAAAAATGGCAATAAGTCATTAAACCTGCTAACAACTATAACAGACAGTGGTATATATGTGGCCACAACTAATTGAACTTGGTAACAGCTATCTACTACACATTTGTAAAAAATTGGGCACAAGTAATTAAATTTGCTAACAACTATAGCAGAGAGGAGTAAATAACTAGCTACAACTAATTCAACTTATTAACAACTATAGAAGACAGAGGTTAAAAAATAACCATAAGTAATTAGTCTTGCTAACAACTATTGCACACATTGGTAAATAAATGGCCACAGGTCATTAAACTTGCTAAGAACTGTGAGACAATGGTGAATACCTTAGAAATATGTTAACCGTTTATAATAAGTGGACACAACTTCAAAGTTGTGAACAAAGCTGTCAAAGTTGTGGCCAATTTTTGATGAAAAGTTGGTCACAATTATTAAAAGTTGGCCACAATTGTTGAAAATTGTGGACAAAGTTATAAAATTTGTCGCCACTTTTTGATTAAAAATTGGCCACAGTTATTAACAGTTGGCCACAATTGTTGAAAGTTGTGCAAAAAGTTGTAAAACTTGTGGCAACTTTTTAATTAAAAATTGTCCACAATTATTACAAGTTGTTTACAAGTGTTGACAGTTGGTCACAAAGATGTAAAGTTGTTGCCACTTTTTTATTAAATGTTGTACACAAGTGTGTAAAGTAGTTCACAAGTTTTAAAAGTAGTGTACATGTGTTAAAAGTTGTCCATAAAGTTGTAAACACTAGTGGTCACAATTATTCCGCTAGTATCAACAATGGCATTTTTCTAAAAAATGTTGGCTAATTGGTTAATTTTTGAAATTACAAGTTTTGTTAAGTGTCCACACCTAAACACATATTCATGATTTAATGTAATTGAATTTCGTCTACTATGTTACCTACTAATTCATCAAGATTTTAATTCATCAAAAAAGGTTGGCTCATTTTCAATCAAATAATTGGTTAATTATTTGAAATTACAAGTTTTGTTAAATGTCCACACCTAAACACATGTTTATGATTTAGT
>CATIWJ010148815.1:0-58337 GCA_949640765.1 Croton laevigatus | reverse complement strand
CGATTTGGCATCAAAGGTTTATCTTAGTTCCTTGCCTATTCCCTCAAAAATTGAAATTAAACTCAACAGATTTTTCAAATCAACATTTCTCTGGGCTTCAGTTTTCTTCTGTTGGAGAAAAGCTCAGTTTTTTTTTTTTTTACACCATAACTATGTTGTCTTGATAATATAATGTAATTTACTTCTTTTTTCCTTTTGGTTAATTATTTGAACTGTTTGCGTTTTTCTTCAGCATGCTTATAATCCAGATGAAGACTTCACAGAGGTGGAATCCCAACTGCGGGCACATTTGGAATCTTTTCTAGAAACTGCTAGACAATTCAATCTTATTTACACAAAGGTTTGCATTATCTCTTCAAATTTATGTGTCCTACGTTCTATTTGAACATATCAAAAGAAAGGATATTTTGTCTTATTATAATATTCAATCTGTCTACATTCCTATGATGAATAGCATCCATTTCTTAACTGAAAAATTCATACTTGCTGTTTTATTGAACTTTAATGAGCCCAATCTGATATCTTTTATGCTTTTATTATAATTTTTTCTTTTGAAGGAAATTCGGCCATGGACCCATATGATGGAAGTGCCACAGCTTCATGGATTTGGACCAGCTGCTAATCGCTTGTTGGAGGCATACAAGATGCTTTTGAAGGTATATTGTTTAAATTCGGTTTCAAGTTTTTGTTTTAAAATCATTGTATAGCTTGGTTTGGGTCTTCCTTAATTATTTCAGCACTTTCTTGAGCCTAGATGTAGTGATATGCTGTTGCTTGAATATTGCATCACATCATTTCTTACCTTTTAATGTGTTGATGCTAATCAATCCAGTTTAGGTGAAACAACTGATTTTCAGTAAATTCTAGCAGGTTGAATAGTATGGTTGCGATGTTCCAATTTGAACCAGACTAACGTCTGAGCAAGCTCAGATTAATAACTCAGGCTATGTTGCCAACAAAAAGGCCTGACTAATTAGCCCAGTTTGGGAACACAATCAATATTTTGAATGTCTCATTTGTTTAGTCCATGTATTTGATTTATATGGTAACATTGGCACCTGAAAAACACGTATCTGCTATTGTGGGGATTATGTATGTTTTGCTTCTGTTTCAGTTTCTGGGGAATTTGAGGAATCTTAGAGATTCACATGCAGCTCTTGCTATTGGATCATCTGAAACGGTAGCTGGTGAGCCCTCATCTGTTATAAGAATAATTTCAGAATGCGAGTCTGCGTTGACATTCTTAAATCGTGATCTTGGTATTCTGTCGGCTTCAATTGCACGTGAGCGTGGTAGTGATGTGACTGAATGATGATTGCATTACAAGACACACTCAACATGATCTCTCGACTCTATTGAAGGGTAATGATGCATTACAAGAAACACTCAACATGATCTCTCGACTCTATTGAAGGATATATTTCGGAAGTTGGGTATTACTTGTTGTTTCATTATAGAGGTTAAAAGTTGAATCTTAACAGTAAAATGGTGTTTTTGAGTTAGTCTGGAATGTTCCTTTCAAAAAATTAAGTGGTTGATTGGTCCCTTAATCTAAAATTCATTAGCTACCAAAAAATCTTGGATATTATGTGTATCTATTGTTATATTAAAACCCATTCTTGGTATGTATGGAATTTTTAAATGAAGCTGGAGTTGTATGTTCTTTTACCAACTTTGCCCTTCGTTGCTTCCATTATATTACAAGCATATGATCATTGATTAACTGATTTAAATCACGTTAAAGAATAGGTTATTTGGAGTGAATTGAAATATTCACAAGCCTTTGTAGTCTCCTATTCATCTTTCGCTTCAAATTCCTTTCCTGCCTGAATCCTCTCTCTCTTTATATTTTATAGAAGAAAAAATGTAGCTCTTTTTAATTGTAGTTAGCTGTTAGTTGTTATTGGCAATAACAATGCTTCTCTGGGAACTATACGTTTTATTTTAGCAATTTTCATATAACAAAAGGTTAAAATTATCGGCTGATAAAAAATATCCGAGTTTTTGTGAACTATGGATTAACAAGCTATCGAAATTCGTTCAAAGGAAAAAGTTTAAATACAAGAAAAGAAAAAGAAAACATTTCTGCAATATTCTAGCTTTCTAGCAGTCTCCAAAATTATTATATTTAATCAAGAATCCAATATTAATGCCATATTTTTTGTCACTCAAGATTCATTTCTGCATCATCTACGCATTGTGAGAAGATGATTTTTCCTTTATATTCCCATATGTCAGATTTTTCTTGTCATTCTAAACCTTGTCATACTCTCAAATCAAGAAAATGGCAGTCTCTGCAACTCAAAATACCATTTGCTTCTTTCTATCATTGAACCTTTTGCTCTTTGCTTCTGTTCTTGCTCGAGATGAAGATGATCGAAGTTTTAGTGTTCCGCTCATCCATAGACACTCATCAGATTCTCCTTACTACAATCCTTCAGAAACTCCTTTTGATAGCTTGAAGAATGCATTGAGACGTTCTGCTGACCGTCTCAATCATTTAAGACAACCTGCAGTTTCTCCGCATATAATTCGTTCTGCTCTAGCATCTGGTTATGGAGACTATCTCATGAGAATAATGGTTGGAACACCCCCAGTTGAATTCCTAGCCGCAGTAGATACGTCTAGCAATCTTGTATGGGTACGATGTAGACCTTGTTTCAATTGCCTGAACGAGAGAAATAGTTACTTTGATTACAGTTATTCCTCAACTTACAGAGCTCTTTCTTGTGATTCTGGCCAATGCAAGTCCCTGCATCATCACCGTTCGTGCGATTCAGATGTTTGTCACTACTCCTATTCTTATGGAGATAACTGTCATATAGAAGGCGATCTTGCCAAGGACACAGTAGCCATTCGCGATACACATGGCGACTTTGTTAACTTTCCTAGAACTACAATTGGTTGTGGAACTCACAGCTCTGGCGACTTTTATGATGTGGGTGTGGTTGGCCTTGGCCGCGGAAGAGTGTCGTTGATTTCCCGAATGAATCATTCAACTCACGGCAGGTTTGCTTACTGTCTGGTGCCTTACTTTTCTACTGCAGCAAGCAGAATGCATTTTGGTCGCAGAAGTGTAGTTTCTGGCTCCGGCGCATCTCACTGCAGGCTAGCTTCAGGACACACACACTCTTATTATTATCTGACATTAAGAGCAATAAGTGTAGATGATCACAGATTAACCTATTGCAAGAAATGTGGGAGATCAGGACATGGGAATATTATTGTTGACATAGGCACTACGATCACATACTTGCCAAACAGGTTTTATGATAGACTAGAATCAAGAGTGAGAGAATCCATCGAGTGGAATCCAGTAGCTGATCCGACGGGACAACTGAGTCTTTGCTATAGGGCAGGAACTCATTTCAGAATGCCTCTAATTAGGATGCATTTCGGCAACGAAACTGTTGAGTTGGATTCATTGAACACATTCATGAGAGTGTCTGATCGTGTGGTTTGCTTTGCTTTCGCTCCGACAGATGATGATACTGCTGTTTATGGTAATTGGCAACAGATGAACTTCTTGGTTGGATATGACCTGCGTAGAAGGAGGGTGTCTTTTAGAAGAACTGACTGCTCCAATTATTGATCAGTTCTAACTTTTATGTTTTTGTCTAATAATTTTAATCATAATAAGTTAGCAATCATATCATAATTACATATTTTCCTATTTCCTTAGTAAAACAGCAGTAAGATTATCCTATCAGTTCTATTGTATCGTATTGTAAACGCTTTAGTAATTAAAAAATCACATTTTTTCCCCCTTCTTTTTTATGTTTTATTTATTGTGATTGATCATATTGGTCAACAGATATGGGATTGAAATTTAATTCTTCCAAGAAAAGCAATTTTCTAAGATTTCTTTCCTTTTTTCTTTCATATCATTTAGTTCTCATCTCCTTTTATCAGGTAAACAAGATTCAACACACAACAAATAAAATTTTCCCCCTAAAAAAAAAATGAAAAAGGAAAAATGAAAAAACAAGCATTAACTTTATAAATTCTCCTAAAAAAAAAAAAAATCTTCTTCTATAAAGGTATATTGTTCATTTTTGTTTCTTTTAAATTAATACAAAAAGAACATTGATAAGACACGACCAGAACATAATGATTTTTAAGAAATTTTTATTACATACAATTAAATCTCTATAAATTAATATTATTGGAATCATAATATTTTATTATTTTATATAAATATTAATTAATCAATAAATTAATATTTATTAATTTAAAAATATTTTTATAATTGATTAAAGTTAAATTTTAATTACATAAAAAATATTATATCTTAAAAAAATTCATGTATCATATTAACTAAATGAATCTAAAATATATATTTATTATACATATATTAATGTAAACTAATAAATAATGTTCATTATTTCTTAATAATTAAGTATTATTCTTTGTATTTTTAGTAAAAATGATGAAGATAGAGAATACATTCAATTTTAGAATTAAAAAAAAAAGTTAGAAATGAGCTACAATTATACTTAAATTTTAAGAAAAACCAAACAACACTAAAATCATATTTCATTAAATTATATCAGTTATGTTTGTGTAAGTTTACATAATTATTAATTTATAATATTAATGGGATCCTATATTTACTTTGAAAATATATTATTTTATTATCTTATTAAAATTAGTTAAATTTTCAATTTGTCCAAGTCGAGACGAGAAAAAAACTATTATGTTAGAGAATTTATTAATTTATCGAGTATCAATTTAAAGAGGTTTTTACAGTAATTTGCTTAATTTTTACCGTATCTTAAAAAGGAAAGGAAAAATTGAATAAAGAAACAAAAGCTGAATATAGAAATCTTTATCTTACAAATTTAGATGAGAGTAGGAAATGGCACGAGAAGGGTGTCGGGTGTAAAGACCAAAGAAGAGGAGAGAAAAGAGGCTGCAAACAAGAGGCCTACGATATGGCCTACTATCTCTAAAGTCCTATTTTCACACACACAAAACACATCAATTATTAACGGACTTGAACAAGTATGAAAATGCAAAATTTTTTCACCATCTATTTGATTTTCATATTAACAATCCTTTATAATTTCCAGCTTTTTGGACATCAGAAGTACGCCCAAAAAAAAAAAAAAAAAAAAAAAAATATATATATATATATATATGAAAAAACAGCTCAAACAACTGCAGTTTTTAGCAAGCCTGCTATCCAAATGACAAATTACTTGTAGAATTTCAGAAACTTGAAGTCATCATTCATTTGGGGTGATCCCTTGAATCATGCTTATATTTGTTGCACAAAAAAGTCTACATTACATTTATATAAACACCACCTCTACCTCTCTTCTCCATGTCTTATTATCCAATCAATATTTCTGAGTGATGGCATTTACATGTGCTTTTTTCATCCTTACGCCAATCGTAATTTTATCTGTCGAAGCAGATACTTTCACTGCTGAACTCATTCATAGAGATTCTTCCCCAAATTCTCCATTTTTCAATGCTTCAGAAACACTATCCCATCGCTTGATTAATGTTCAACAACGTTCTACTAAACGACTCACTCGCCTCAATCTCATGTCCAACAATGCTTTTGGTTCTTCTATAATCCCTGGAGACGGAAATTTTCTTATGAAATTATATGTTGGCACTCCACCAACTCAAATTCTTGCCACAATTGACACTTCAAGCAGTCTTATATGGTTACCATGTAACCAATGTAACACTTCCAATAATTTTTACCCTTTAGCTTCCTCAACTTATCAGAAACTCTCTTGTGATTCCAGTCAATGCAAGAGTATATCTAGCTATTGTGATGGTGCCTTTTGTTCTGTACAATGTCCTACACAAGACCAGCTAAATTGCCCTAATGGGGTATTTTCCATTGACACATTCACCTTCATTTCAAGCAATAACCAACCATTTTCATTTCCCAATTCTCTTTTTGCTTGTGGAACCCAAATTTCAGACTCCTTTGCTGGTGTTGGTTTCGTCGGGCTCGGCCAGGGTCCTTTCTCCTTGGCATCTCAAACATATAACAAGAAATTTTCTTATTGTCTAGGGCCTTATTTTTCTAACATGACAAGCAAAATAAATTTTGGTGCAGAATCTTTTGATACAAGCAATGAAGAAAATGTTGTATCTACTACACCTTTAGGAAATAACACAAAGGAAAGCAACTACTACATTACATTAGAATCTATAACAGTAGGAAATAAACCAGTGTTTGATTATGAATTTTATATGAGTGCTTCAAACCCATCTGGAAACACACTAATCGATACGGCGACGTTTTTGACACATTTGCCTGAACAATTGTATTTCAATATGGCAGTAGCAGTTACTTATGCACTGTCTGAAAGAGGATTTTATATGTATAGAGATGATACCCTGAACTTGAAAAATTGCTACCAGTATTCTTCTGATTTTAGACCTCCAAAAATTGTTATGAATTTTAAGGATAATGCAAATGTGGAATTAAGTACTTCCAATTCCTTTATTAGAATATCTGAAGATCTTATTTGCTTAGCTTTTCAAACTTCTGAAGGGAATAATGTAATCTATGGAAGTTGGCAACAGACTGACTATTTAGTAGGGTATGATCTTCAACAAAGGACTTTGTCTTTCATCAAAGCTAATTGTAACAACCCTTGATTAGGACTTGTAAAAATTATATAGTCTATTTAGTTCTTATCAAATTACCTTCAGGTTCATGTATTATACCAGAAAATTTATTTTTATGCTATTAAAAAACATTTAGTAGAAAAATTGTTGGATTTATTCACTATATTAATGATTTCCTTTTCAATATTAATTTTATTTTGATGTCATTATATAATTCAGTATATGAACATAGAAGTATTCCACCTATTTGAGCAGAGTAGGTCTAATTAAAAGAGATTATATCGGATCAAATTAAATGAGTCCAGATTTATTATAATCAGAATTTTCAAATCACAGAAACAATCAAAGTGTAGTCTGGTTGGTTTCTTATATAATCTACGGAGATTATTGGAAGTGGGAACCATAATATCGCTGTACTTGCATTATGGTGCACGAAACCTAGTATCTAGTTCAATCTCTTACTTCAATATCTAGTTCTTGAATTGAAACAAACTAACCAAAACTACACTACACATGCTATGAGGGGTGATGAAAGTTCTAACGGAATTTCCAGTGTGTTTGTTGATGTGACCTTTAATTATGCTGCTTTTAAGTTTCACGTTAGCTTCATTTCTGGATCATATATATTCCTTCAGCAAAGATTTTCCTAATATATATAACAATTTCAAGCTATTTTCCAGTCACTTAGCAATATAATTATGGAACTCATCATGGCCTTGACCCTTTTCATCTCTTTCATATTTTGTTTCTCAACTTCTTTTGCTGAAGCAGGAAGTTTTAGTTTCAGCATTGAACTTATTCACAGGGATTCACCAAATTCTCCATTCTTTAGTGCTTCAGAAACTCCTACCACTCGTTTAGCTAATGCTTTCCAACGTTCTGCTAACAGACTCAATCTGTTGTACAACAATCCAAACACAGCAGTTCAATCTCCATTAGTCTCAATTAATGGTGAATATCTAATAAAACTATCAATTGGCACTCCAACTACTGAAATTCTAGTCAGCACCGCCACCGGAAGTGATCTAGTATGGATACCATGTGTATCCTCTACATGTCAAAACTGCAAAGGTCGAGTGTTCGATCCTTCTCATTCCTCATCTTACAGAAACAATCCTTGTAAGTCCTATACATGTCAAATAACAAAAGGAGTAACTTGCAGATCAAACAACTGTTATTTCTCATGTGGTTCTTCAACAAATCAAGATTCGTGTCCAAGCGGTGACCTTGCTAGAGACACAATCACTTTAACCTCAACTAATAGCCAAACAATTTCCCTCCCCAATACTAATTTCATCTGCGGAAATGGCATTTCCAATGACTTTCCGGGACTAGGTTTTCTCGGCCTAGGACACGGATCACTTTCCTTAATATCCCAAATGGATCATCTGATAAATGGGAAATTTTCGTACTGTCTAGTACCCCAATCTTCAAACATGTCAAGCAAAATCAACTTCGGCGGCGAAATATCCATTGTTAAGGGTGATGGTACAGTTTATACACCATTAATCCAAAACATCGGCGCAGGAAGTTACAGCGTTATTTTAGATGAAATTACAGTACAAAATAATACTATTCCAATTGCAGGAATCAATGGGCCTTATATTGATACAGGGACATTATTATCATATTTACCAAGCAATATCTATGACAAGCTAGAGCTACAAGTTACAGAGGGAATAAATCAGAAACCTGTAAAAGTAGATACTAGTTTAAGACCTCCTCTTTGCTACTTATACACACCAGAGTTTAATCCTCCTATAATCACTCTAAAGCTTAGAGGTGCAAATCTTGAATTAGGCCCTAGCAATACGTTTATACGAGTGACCCAAGACATTGTTTGCTTTGCTTTTGCTCCTACTTCACGGAGTGATGCTATAATTGGTAATTGGCAACAGATCAACTTTCTAATAGGTTTTGATCTTAAACAAGGAACTATTTCTTTCAAGCCTACTGATTGTACTAAGTATTAACTAGCCTGTTATGTAATTCAGTTTCTTGTAATAGAATTAGCATGAAATTATCAATAAGTTAAGATTTGATTTTATTCTTTCCAGGGAAAAAAATTGCAAGATTAACTAATTACTCTTAAATAAGTTTCAAATCCTTCAGATTAATGTTAATTTTTTTCTAAAATATCTGCAATGAAACCATAGTCTATGCGGAGTCAAGATTCGTACTTAAATATACATAGTTAATAAGAAAAACCCCAAATTAAACAAGTCTTCATTTTCCATTAGAATCCAACATGAATTTCTCTCCGGCATTTGTTAATCCAATCCTTCAGCGGATTCTCCAGACGATAAATTGAGATACGAAATCCAAATTTTTTGTAGATTGGTATTGAGATAGGATATCCAAATTTTTTCTAGATTGGTTTGGTTTGGATTGGATATTTTATTTGGATTGGATATTGTGTTTGATGGGATAACTAATGTTATATATTTATATATATTTTTTTTATCTCCATTAATAAATACTACATTTAAATAAAATATTTTAAAATTAAATAATAGTACCAATAGGAGGATGCACCCAAACACTTAAATAGTCCATTGGGGTAGAATGTAGTTTGTGGAGGTCTCGTATACGGTATTCGGTCTCTGTCAACCACAGAATTTGGTGCATGTTTCAGAGACGAGAGCTACCTTTTTTTTTTCAAGAGATGAGAGCTACCTAACTGCTGTAATAATGTTCCTATAACTATTGCTGGTTAATATAGAAAATATTAAATAAAGTGCTATATAAACATAAGATACAGCTAATTGTCAAACAACGGAGACATTATTTTACTATGAAAATAATATATACGATACAAGTATGTAATGCACTGAAATAAAAAGAAAGGGTCGGAGAACTGTAGCATTTTGAATTTTTTTTTAAATTTTATTTTCATTTGCGAGATTAATTTCAGTAGGTTGCAGTTTACAGAGATTAACTCTGTATTATAAATTTGATATGACTACAAATTCAACCATCTCAATTATCTTATGTTTAATTTACAATACAGAGTCAAATTCTATAAACTATGAGTAACTGAAATTGATCTGAATTCAGTATAAACAATTTACTATGCAAGTCGGAAAAAAAAATCAAAATCCAATAATTTATTTCGCAGTCTCGCTCTTTACCGAAAAAGAAAACTATTTATGATTGATTTTATATATTTGAATTCTCCAGTAGTCATTTGGATTCCTATAGATACTATAACTATGTTTGGATAGACATTCCTATTTAACTACCGCTATTTTGGATTAAGATTCTGTTTTATTTCCAATCCAAAGTTCAAAACTAACTAACTCTTTCACTATCTTCATCATCGCTTTCTCTCTCATATCAAAACCTTAACAAATACTGTAATTCAGTAAACGATCAATCGAGAATTATGGATTCGTCAAGAGAAAACGTACTCAAAAAGTTCCGATCAATCATCAGAAAATTAAGCAGCAAAGATCTACGGAAAAGCTCTTACCAGAGTCTAATAGAAGCCAGCGCTGACGACGGCCATGTCGAAGGCGAGGGTAACGATATTGCGAAATCTCCTCGGATGCCTCGGAGAGGCTTCGTAGCAATGTACGTCGGAGAAGAGGCAAAACGATATGAAATTCCGATTAGGTACTTTTCAATCCCATCGTTTCAAGAGCTGATTGAGCAAGAAGAAGGTTTTGATTCGAAAATAGAAGGTCCGATTAGGCTTTTATGCTCAACTACGTTTTTTGACGAGCAGTTACAGTCGTTGAAGCTTGTGGATTAATTACTTGTTTTTTGTGTATTAAAGAAATTAATATGCATATATTAGCATTAATTCTTAATTTTATTCTTAATTGATGTGACAGATTAGGAATCGGAATGATCTGTATCAAGTGTAACTGTAAAAAGTTTATTTTTCATACAGAATCATCATTATTTTTTTAAGATTGAAAATCTTAGTTGTTTTATCATGTTCTAGTACGTAGAATATTCTTAATTGATTATACTCAGGGGATAATAAATAAAAGTCACAAATAGGGTGAGAGATTTTTTTTTTTAACATAAAACGTAGATAGGAGATTCGAACTTAGGCCGTTTGGACTCGAGGGCAAAGGTATTACCACCTTTGCTGACCTCCAATGACATGGTGAGAGTTTGAGTAGGCTAGGTCGTGATTTATTATTATTTTTTAACTCAATGGAAGAAAAAAGTCAGTCCGATTCTGAATTGTTGATATACGAAATTTGTAGTTATGGAGTTATGTAATTTTGGTTAACGGGAAAACTTTTTTTTTTTCCCTCCTCAAGAGAAGGGTTGTGAAATTTCATTCAAGCAAAGATTAAACATGAAGGACGCTTATGGAAGGGGCTCCATCAGTATCATAAAACACTAACAAACTTAAATCTGATAGAATTTCATGGAAGATATGCAACCCATATGGTAATGAACGATCCATAGTAGCTAGGAAATCCGCCACCTTGTTCGTCTCTTTATAGCTATTAGAGTGCCTTATTTGCACAACCCAATTTCTCTTGACTAGCGCACAAGCTTGCTGCTACAGACCAACAATAAGAAGAAGGATGTACATGATCCCATATTTTACTTGATGTTTATTGAATAGTCAACGATTAATTAAGTTACTGAATGTTTATTTATTATTTATAGAAGTTTACTTTAAAAAATTTTTGCTACCATCATTTTTATTCCATATTTTCCATTTTTTTAACCTACAATTGACATTAATCAAAGGTTATAATTTGAAAATTAATTAATTTTATAATCTCTACATTTTACATACAATGGATTGATTCCAGATTTTATGAATTCAAACTATTATGTAAGTCTATACAACATACACAAAAATATATAAGAGTTCATTACATTGTATAAAGTAAAAAAGAAAAAATCAAGAATTCAAACCAAAACTTAATATGTAAATTAGTTTTCTTAAAAAAGCTATAAGTTAGGAAGTAAAGAGAATTTCCAATTAACGAGAAAGAAAAATTTTGGTAAAGTCAAATTCATTATATTTGAAAACAATTAATTTCATTATATCATGTCCGTATTCTTTTCTTTAGTATTATTCCATATTCTACCATTAATTTCAATAAAAAATTATAAGTTTCTAAAATAAAGAAAATGTTCATTGTATTGTTTCTTTCAAATTAAGAAGGAAGAAAAGTTCAAAATTGAAACTAAGACTAAATAAATACTACCTCCGTTCAAGAATAATTGAGTTTTTAGAGGAAAATCCTGTTCTTAAATAATTGAGACTTTTAATATTTTTTATTGAATTAGGATAATTATGTCATTTGTCTTGAAACAGATATAATTTGCATTTAATACATGTGAGGTCCACTTTTTATATTGAGTGGATGTGAATTATTACTTTAGGGTGGAATAGAAAGAAAATTATAATAAAAAATGAGGTTAATAGTAAAAGTCTCAATAATTCTTGAACGGAGGTTATATATAAATCAGGATTCCAAAAAAGTTAAATTTATGTGACAAGTATTTGCATGGAAGTTTATTTTCAACCAAACAATACGAATTTCGGCAAATTTAATGAAATTAGGTATAAAAATAATTTATTTCCAAACAAAGACAGTGAAAAATCTTGGTAAAGTCAACAGCCTCTAATTACTCATTCTGTAATTATTTCATGATTCATTGTATAATTTAAGTCCAAATTCAAAAACCAAATATATAAATGAAAATATTGCCAATTAATAGAAGGAAACCCATACCATACAACAAAACAAATCTTTTCATAACAGGTAATATTTATATTAATTTTTTAAAAATAGAAAAAAAAAATATAGCTCATCATTACAAATATATTCCATAAATACACCACTAATTTCTTCTGGAGTAGATCACTGCCATTGATTTTCTTTAATCACACTTCTCTATATAAAAACCTACTGTTACTATAGCTAATATTCTTAATTAACAATGGCAACCTCACCTGTTCTTGCCATTACAACACTCTTTTTCTTAAGTACTATCATATTCGGCATTGATGCTACCTCCAAAGTTGGTTTTAGTGTAGAAATAATTCACAGAGATTCTATAAACTCTCCTCTCTACAATCCAAATGAAACTCCTACCCAGCGACTAGCTAATGCTTTTCGACGATCGATGACCCGAATTAACCATTTTAGCCCTTCGTCAATCTATTCCCAAAGTGCAGAAACTGAAGTAATTTCCAATCGAGGTGAATATCTAATGAGGGTTTCGATCGGAACTCCGGCATTTGAAATTTTAGCTATTGCTGATACTGGAAGTGATCTTATATGGACTCAATGTGAGCCTTGTGATAGTTGTTATCAACAAGATGCTCCTTTATTTGATCCAAAAAATTCTACTACTTACAGAGACTTTTCTTGCAATACAAGGCAATGTCAAACCCTAGAACAAGCAAGTTGCTCTAATAGAAGTGATGCTTGTATATATTCATATTCTTATGGTGATAGGTCTTTCAGTAATGGTAATCTTGCTGCTGATACTATAACTTTGGGTTCAACGACAGGTCGTTCAGTTTCATTTCCGAAATTTGTTTTTGGTTGTGGACATAACAATGCTGGAACTTTTGCAAAAGAAGGGTCGGGTCTTATTGGGCTCGGAGGTGGATCCATTTCTCTTATTTCACAATTGGGTGCTTCAATTGATGGAAAATTTTCTTACTGTTTGGTTCCACTTCAATCTGGTAGAGGAAATACAAGCAAGTTAAATTTCGGTCAAAACGGTGTCGTTTCAGGCACCGGAGTGCAATCTACACCGTTGATATCTGGGAATCCGGACACATTCTATTTGCTTACGTTAGAAGCAATTAGTGTAGGAAATCAAAGGATTGAATTTGGCGGTTCTTCATTTGGAACTAGTTCAGGAAATATAGTCATAGATTCTGGAACTACATTAACATTACTTCCTCAAGATTTCTTCTCAGAGTTGGTTGATGCAGTTGATAATGCTATTGGAGGGACACGTGTCGATGACCCAAGTGGAGTTCTTCAACTTTGTTATAGTACTGGGTCAGATATCAATTTTCCAACACTTACAGCTCATTTTAGTGGTGCAGATTTGAAGTTGAGTCCTCTGAATTGTTTTGTTCAAGTTTCTGAAAGTGTTATTTGTTTTGCTTTTAATTCTATTTCGAGAGGTGCAATTTATGGGAATTTAGCACAAATGAATTATTTGGTTGGGTATGATCTTCAAGCTAAAACTGTGTCGTTTAAGCAAACTGATTGTACTCGTGAGTAATTTACTTAGTTGTCAATTTGTGTTTTAGATTTTGGTTTTGTTTCTGTTTGCTAAATTAAATTAAATAAGAGCTATGCAGAATTGGTCTTGTAATATTGTTGTTTTTAAGTAATTTAACCGCATTAAATATTTTATTTTGTAGAGAATTCAATTTTCTGCAATTTATTAGTATATGATAACAACATGAATAGGATATCCAATTCTTTCCTTGTTTTGTTTTGAATATAAAGAAATTCAAATGGAGTTTTAAAACCAGATTTTAATTTTGAGAGTTTATGACATAAAAAGAAACAATTCATGTTTCGTGTTGTTTTGGGTTATTGTTCTTTACTCTGCTAGATACCATCGACAGAGAGATCAGGCTTAGTTTGGTTGACGACATGTGGGATTGCCAGCACAACTAGCTTCCTAATTATGTTTTTTTGGCTTCTGCTTCTATATTTTTTGTTTTATTTCAGTACTTGTAATTTTCTACATGTCCCAAATATTTAGATGAGCTATGGGTAATTTGTTTTATAGTTTATGAGTAGGCAGTTTTTCCGACAATTGCTGTATTATAGACTTTTTTCTCTCGTAGTAAAATTACGAACAAGATGCTTTTATCCTTTATAAAAATAAAAAAAGAAACAATTGATTGATTTTTTAAATTTGTTAAATCAGATTTTCTTATTTTATTTTTTAGTCCTTATGTTACTTTATAACATTAAAAGTTGAAAAAAAAACTGCGACCACTTAAATTATCCAAATGAAAATAGGTGGCATATTAAATAATTTGTTAACGAAAATCACTCATTCTAGTGGTAGAAATTTTATATTTTTTCAGTCCTTTTATTTTAATATATTCAATAATTTATTCTTTTGATTTTTAAAATATTATAACTTTGTAGTTCCTGATATAAAATTGTATACTATATAAAAATACAGGCACTAAATAATAATTATCCCAATGTTTTTAAGGTTTCATACGACGTCGCATGTTTTGTTTGGCGGGAGAACGAAAGGAAAGGGACTCCTTTTGTTTGTTCTCATTCAACGTCTTTTTTCTTCTCCTGGTCTTATTATTTCCTTTCCGTCTCATGAGAACTCCGCAGCTGCCCGTAGCTAGACCTACAAAAGACTTCATCTTTTCATGTCTCTCGAAAGCTTTAGCTTCTGCTTTAAATCCTAAACAGCTCCACAAAATCCACTCTCTTCTAATCACATCGGGCTTTGAAAGATCACCCTTCTTCTCTGGCAAACTCATTGCTAAATATGCTCACTTTAAAGACCCCATCTCTTCTCTTTCAGTTTTTCATCAAATTTCTCCTGCTACTGACGTTTATCAGTGGAATTCAATCATCAGAGCACTTACTCACACTGGGTTTTTCTCAAAAGCTCTTGACTTTTATTCCAAGATGCTGCTTATGAATCTTAAGCCTGATACATACACATTCCCTTCTGTGATCAATGCTTGTGCTGCATCAGGGGATTTCGAAATGGGTCTTGTAGTTCATCATCATGTGTTGCAAATGGGTTTTGGATTTGATTTGTATATAGGGAATGCCTTAATAGATATGTATGCTAGGTTTGGTGATTTGATTAGAGCACGTAATGTGTTTGATGAAATGACTCAAAAGGATATCGTGTCTTGGAATAGCTTAATTTCAGGGTATACGGCTAATGGTTATTTGGAAGAGGCTTTAGAGATTTATTACAAGTTTAGAATTTCCGGATTGAAACCTGATTCTTATACCATTTCGAGTGTCTTGCCTGCATGTGGTGGCTTGCTTGCCATTGCAGATGGCGAGGTGATTCACGGATTTGTTAAAAAGCTTGGTATCAATGTTGATGTTATATTAAGCAATGGAATTCTTGCTATGTACTTTAAATTTGGTAGATTAATGGATGCTCGAAGAGTTTTCAATGAGATGGTTGTTAAGGACACAGTTAGTTGGAACACTTTAATTTGTGGATACTGTCAAATGTCATTTTTCGAGGAGTCTATTCAGTTATTTACTGAGATGTTAAGGACGTTTAGACCAGATATATTGACAATTACTTCTATTCTTCGTGCTTGTGGTACGTTACAAGACCTGGAATTTGGAAAATTTGTTCATGATTACATGACAAGATGTGGTTTTGAATGTGATATCACAGCTTGTAATATTGTTATTGATACCTATGCTAAGTGTAATGATTTATTTGCTGCAAGAAGATTATTTGACACAATGAAATGTAGGGATTCTGTGTCATGGAATACAATAATCAATGCCTATATCAGATCTGGAAGCTATGGTGAAGGAGTGAAACTCTTTAAGAAAATGATTTTGGACTTGAAACCTGATTCTATTACTTTCGTCATGCTCCTGTCTATGTCCGCCCAATTGAGGTTCGTGGAACTGGGTGAAGAACTGCATTGCAATTTATCTAAGTTAGGATTTGATTCAGATTTGATTGTTGGGAATGCTTTAATAGATATGTATGCCAAATGTGGCAAAGTGGATGACTCGCTTAATGTTTTTGAGGACATGAGAGTTCATGACACAATAACATGGAATACTGTAATTGCAGCATGTGTTCAAGCTCAAGATTTTAGCTTAGGATTCAGAATGATTAATCAGATGAGGAAAGAAGTGATGCCAGACATGGCTACCATGTTAGTCATATTGCCCATCTGTTCCCTAATTGCTGCAAAAAGGCAAGGGAAAGAGGTTCATGGTTGTTGTCTGAAGTTTGGATTTGAGTCAACTGTTCCTATTGGGAACGCATTGATTGAGATGTACTCCAAATGTGGCAATTTAATGTACTCTGTCACAGTATTTGAGCATATGAAAACAAAGGATGTGGTTACGTGGACTGCATTGATATCTGCATATGGGTTGTTTGGTGAAGGAAAGAAAGCTTTGAGAGCTTTTGAGGAGATGGAAGCAGTTCAAATCACTCCTGACCATGTTGCTTTTGTTTCAATCATCTATTCTTGCAGTCATTCAGGTTTAGTTGAAGAAGGTCTTGCTTGCTTTGATCGCATGAAGAAGGATTATAAAATTGAGCCTAGGATTGAACACTATGCTTGTGTAGTTGATCTTCTATCAAGGTCTGGACAGTTATCTAAAGCAGAGGCATTTATCCATTCAATGCCACTTAAGCCAGATGCAAGTATATGGGGAGCTCTGCTTAGTGCTTGTCGAGCTAGTGGGGATTTAAAGGTTGCGGAACGTATCTCGCAGCACATTATTCAATTGGATTCTGATGGTCCTGGATATTATGTTTTGGTATCGAATGTTTATGCAGCTTTGGGGAGGTGGGATGAAGCTAGAATGATACGGAAATCCATAAAGGCAAGGGGACTGAAAAAGGATCCTGGATGCAGTTGGATTGAGATTAAAAATAGAGTATATGCTTTTGGGACTGGAGATAAGTTCTTTAAACAGTATGAAGAGGTTAAGAACTTATTAGGGATACTGAGTGATTTGCTTGCCAAGGAAGGTTACACTGCTGATTTGCAATATGCTTTGCATGATGTTGAGGAGGACGAGAAGATGAATTTACTTTATGACCACAGTGAAAGGCTTGCTATAGCATTTGGTTTGTTAAATACAGAACCAGGGACTTCCTTACAAGTATTGAAAAACCTTCGTGTTTGTGGGGATTGTCATACTTGGACCAAGAATGTATCAGAAATCGTCAAAAGAGAAATATTGGTAAGAGATGCCAATCGATTTCATATATTTCGAGAAGGAAGATGTAGCTGTGGAGATCGTTGGTGATTTGTTTCCTTGTAATTCACATTTTTTATGGTAGATAAGTTGGTTGATAGATTGTGGAGATTATTGGCATGTGCTGTACACCAACTACTGCATCAGGAAGGAAGGTCAAGTACAACCACTTTGCAATGAAGAAGAAAAAGGTGGACCTAGGATAACTTGCCTCAAAGCTATGAACTAGAACATCTTAACACTAGAACTTTCAGCTAGTGTGACCCTAAGCCTTGTAGACGTGGATTGAGAGAAAAAAAAAAACCAATTGAAGTATGAGTTGAATTAGTTACTTGGATGATTGAAGTTCTTTGACAATACAGTGAATTACATCAGTGTGAGAAGGTTAGCATGACTCTTTTAAGTTATTGCTCATTTTATTTTTGAGGACAATTGATGAATACAATATGTTATACCTAATCTGCAGGTGTCAAAATGAGCATTGGCAATGCAAGTAGATTGCAAAGTTTTACAATGAGCATGATGCATGGTAAAGTACAATTGTTATCCTTTTTGCAGCTATTTGAACAACATAGTTATTTGTTATCTTTGCCTGCCATTCCTATCTTCCAACAGCATAATTGGCGTTGTTTCAAAATTTATATATGAAATAATTACTTAACCGAGTAACATAGATTGTTTGCAGTTGGTCAATGCTACTCCCTGTCGGGCCTTTCCTACTTTTTAACTGTCAATTTTGGTATTTTATTTTCTTCCATTTTGAGTGTCTTTTTTAAGAATTTGATGGTGCAATAAATAAATTTTTTTAATTTATCTATATTTATTACACACTTGAAGTTGAATGAAGCCAATTAGATTTGAAACTTTTGTGAAAATTGTTTATTAATCAGTCGTACTCGTGGCCTTTTAAAAAAAAAAATTCAGTCACACTTGTGAACTCATTCAGGATCGCAGCTTAATGACTCATACATCCAAACCAACTTGCAAGCTAATGAAGTGAGCTTAAGGCCCTGTTTATTAAATGAGCTCAATACCTCAACTAGTAAGCTTGTTGGGTGAATTCAAATGATTTCCTTTTTTCTTCTTTTTATCAAACCTGATCTTGCAGTGGTACTTACAAATTCCTTGGCTGGTTCCTGTTGATAAAAGATTGAAACCCTTCTTTTTTTTCTTAGTGGCTATTTTCTGTTTTGTTGGTTGATTATTAAGTTTGGCAATTAATCATACAAATATTGTGTAGGTGCCTTTCTTCAATTGTTCAATCTTCTTTGGACCAATAGTTTTGGCCCTGCAGTTTATGTTTAATAATTATTCTTAGCTTCTCTTTCATATTTTTTATATGAAATAATAAATTTATAGTTCAGGACAAGAATTTAAAGTAAGAATTCAAATTAAGAATTCCATGTCCAATTTAGGAATAATAAGATCATTTCCAAATATTGAGAATGAAAAATTTTAGCAGTCAGCACCCTGTATTGGCTCATCCTCACTTTTATGGGAATTGGAAATCCACACAAGATAGTAGCAGATCTTTCATAAACAGGACTTACTGTGTAATATTTTGTTAAAACGAGACTGCATATCTGAATTACATATGCATGTAAATAAATTCTGGTATTATATATCAAGCACTACAGTGGCTATATTTGAATCATCTCTAGTCATGGCATCTTCAGTTGTTTTAGCAATTACTAGTATTTTTCTAACTAGTGTTATTTCTTCCATTGATGCAGCTATTACTGTTGATCTAATTGAGAGTCTCTGAAAATTCACCCTTCTACAACGCTAGCGAGACTTCAACCCAGCGATTATCTCATGCTCTTGCTCGATCAATAAATCGTATTCGTCTCTTTGGTGGAAAAATCTCTACCAAAAGTCTTCAGACTGATGTAGCTGATGATAGCGGTCTATATCTAATGAGATATCATATTGGAACTCCTCCTCTTGAAATTTTAGCCTTACTTGATACACACACAGAGCTCTCATGGATTCAGTGTCGTCCCTGTGCAGAATGTTACGCACAAAATAAACCTATATTTAACCCAAAAAAGTTCTCTTCATTTATACCATGTAAGGCTCATGTTTGCACCTATGATATTAAGTATTTCGATGACACTAGAACCAGTGGAAATTATGCTTATGATCTATTTACCGTAGGAGATGCTAAGGTTAACGTTCTTTTTGGTTGTTCAAACAGAACACGTGGAGATTATTTTAGAGGAACCCAAGGTGTTGATGGACTTAACCACAGGGGTGTTTCTCTTCTTACTTATTTGATTACTACACATAAAATTGACAGAAATGTATTCTCTTATTGTTTGGTTCCACTTTTTTCTAACCATTCAAGCAAGATGATTTCGGAACAAACGCCCTCATTGCAGGAGATGGAGCGGTATCAACCCCATTAATAATGGAAGATATCGAAAAATTGGGCTACTATTTTGTTAGACTGGAGGCAATAAGCATTAAAGGTGGTCTTAAAGGAGATCAAAGAGTAAAATTTTTTGGCTCTAAACTTGATGGAAACATGATTCTCGATTCTGGAACTGTTGCTACTATATTTCCTGCAGGTTTCTTGCAGGCATTTCTCGATCACTACGAGTTAGCTACTGGCTTGATTCGTGTCCCTGACCCACTTGAACTTGGACATGCTTGTTATGATCATACCCTTTCTAACCGTTCTGTTGATGTTATTTATAATTTTAAAAAGGCAGATTTGAAGATGAGTCATAGTAGTCTTTTTATGGATGTTACTCCTAATATTTCTTGGTTTGGTATGAATTTTGATTTTCATGGTGAGGCAATATATGGGAGTATGGCACAAGTCAACTTCTTTGTACAGCATGATCTTGAGCAGAAAGTGCTGTCTTTTAAGCCATATGATTGTTTAAAAGTTATTTAGACTTTATACTAACTTCCGGTTCAAATAAATAAACCTGTTTTTTAGTTTCCAATTGTGTATCTATAAACTTACTTTCTTGGCTTTAGCCAAGTGTTTAATGGTAATTTGGTATTTTTAACATTTTTAATTTATTTAATTTTAAACTATTATTATGATTATTGAGTTGATAGTAATTATCGTTAAACTAATTTTTTTTTTTAAATTGTTTCATTTTCTCATCTACATATTAAACAAATTAAGCAAATTATTTTTAATAACTAAAATATAATATTATAAAAAATTAATATTAATTACAAAATAAATTTTTATATTCTAATTTTTTTTAAAATATAAAATGCGTCATTAATGAAAAAAAAATTTGGAAAAATAGAGATAAAATTCAAGTATAAATGAAATTTCTCTCGCACAAACTAACTTTTTTGTATTAAGTGGGTGAAAATCGATTGAAGGCTGCTATAGATTAAGATAACCTTAGCTCCTTCTAGTTCATAGGATCCTTGCATTAGATTTATATAATGATATAATTTTGCATTTAGTTGCTATGTTAAGAATATATCCATTTCTTATTAATAAATGTTGGTTATTGGGAAACAACCATCTGGCTTAGTGGCTGAGCGTGGTACCTAACAACCCTGAGGTCGTGGGTTTAAATTCCATTGAAGATAAGGAAGTAATCCAGTGGTAAGTGCTCTCCTTATCAAGCCTCAGTGCTTGGGTTCGATTCGCTTTTCGCTCTCCCCTTTAGATAGAGAGTAGAGTAGATGTATCTTTGTCAAAAAAATAAATAAATAAATAAATGTTGGTTATTGTATTAGTGATGCCATGATTTAGAATGTATTATTGAGCATTTGTGATCTTTATGGACCATGATTGGAAACATGTTAAGTAGTGTTCTGTGATTAGAAGTTTAAGGGTTTGTTGGTTAGTTATTGCACGTTTAGGTGGGTATATGCGTTTAATTGCATATTTAAATGGGTAGAATGTTATTAATATAAATTTTTATATAACCCTTTTTTTTTTATTTACTAAAAGTAAGGACAAAGACTACTTTTTTACTTATTATCCTTTTAATTAAGTTATACGATGAATGGAAATGAAATTCATGCGTTGAGATGAATGATTTGAATGTAAAAGTGGCTTATTAGTTTTCGTGTTAGGATTAATATCTCGATTAGTCTCATCATTAATGAATTTAACTTTATTTTTGAAAAATAAAATAAACCATTGGAGACCAGTATACATACCTGGTGTAAAATTTAGAAGAATCCTATAGTTTAGCGTATCTTACCTTTAGCCATAATCCTTAAAATGATCCGTTGTCTTTTTACAAATTAAAATAGAGTCAATATGTTTTGGAAAGCAAAAATAAAGTTGGTTTTGAAGGGATCCTTCCTTCGATATCCGTCGCTATTTTCATTATTTTTTTGGTGTGCTGATATAAATAAAATAAAAAATAGAAGTTTAAAACTAAAGGTACAAATAACAATTTCATGCTAAATTTAGGAATAAAAGATACTTTTCAATTAATGTGAAGGAAAATTTTGGGTAGTAAGCAGCCTCTAATGGCTTAATCCCTCATTTCTCATTCTGATTCGAAATCAATTGGTACAACTATGCGGCAAATCTTTCAAAAAAGGAACTATGTGTACATAAAATTTGCTAAAAAAAGAAAAACAAATCACAATTAATAAGATATGTAAATAATTTCTAATATTATATATGAAATCCTACAGCATGGGAAGATTTTAATCATCCACAGTCATGGCTTCTTTTTTAGTTCTTTCAAAACTAATTACTCTTTCTCTCCTTATTATTATTTCTAACACCCGTGCAGCTACAGCTATTACTGTTGAATTGATACATAGAGACTCTACAAACTCTCCTTTCTATAATGCTAACGACTAGCTAATGCTTTAGCCCGTACTATGAATCATATTCCTCGCTTTGTCAAAGCAATCTCCACCGAAAGTCTTCAAACAGATATAATACAAACTGGAGCTTATTTGATGAGATATCATATTGGAACACCTCCTGTCGAAATTTGGGGCATACTTGATACAGGTAGTGATTTAACCTGGATTCAGTGTCTTCCATGCATAAATTGTTATGCACAAGATGCTCCTATATTTGACCCTAGAACTTCCTCTCCATTTCAATCTTGTCATGGCGCAGCTTGTTCCTATTATCGTGAATATGGAGGAGGAGCTAAAACAAGTGGGAAATTCGCCTACGAAAAAATTATTTTAGGAGGCATACACATTGGCCCTATTCTTTTTGGTTGTTGGATATTACAATAGAAGATTCCAAGGAATTGTTGGGCTTTCACACAATACACACTCTCTTGTAAATTCTTTAGCCACTTCTGGTTTTATTGAGAGATCCGTATTCTCTTATTGTTTGGTTCCATATAGTATTACTTCAGTTTCAAGCAAGATGACTTTTGGAACAAACCCTTTATTTTTAGGAGGAGTGAGATCTACACCGTTAATAATGCTAGATTCTTCCAGGACAATTTGGTATTATCTTATGCTGGAAGCAATAACCATTGCAGGTAGTCCTAAAGTCGATTTTCGGATAAATTTTTTTGGTTCTCAACACCAAGCCTTGGGTGTAGGAAACATTGTAATAGATTCAGGAACTCTGTTAACAAAACTCCCCCGAGAATTCTTCATGCGATTTCTTAATTATTTTCAGCTAGCTACAGTCGGGACGCGTGTCTCACTCCCAACTAATGTTTTCCATGCTTGTTATAATACAAGTCTTCCACATTATCCTGTTGATATTATATTTAATTTTAGAGGTGCAGATGTAAGGTTGCTTCCTTATCCACTTTTTTTTTTATTGAAGCTGCACCTACCATTCATTGCCTTGCCTTTAAAGCTGACGACAAAGGGAATGCAGTATATGGGGCTATGTCACAAGGGAACTATTTTATACAGTATGATATTGATGCGAGATTGTTAAGTTTTAAGCAAGCAGATTGTTCACGAATACATTAGAGACTTTATAGATTTATTATCTTTGGAGATTAAGTTTATGTAAAAAATAAAGATACGAAGGCCCGCTGCCAATTAGAGTGTGTTATGTTGGTCATCTTAATTACCACAAAGGTTATAAGATGTGGAGGTTTTGAATTTGATTCCTATCAACACATATTTAGTGCATATCTACTGCTATATAACCACGGAGCCAAATCTCAATTTTTACTAACATTCTATGTTATAGAGACAACTTTATCCTCGATAATTTAACTAAAAACTTAATTTGCTATAAAAAAAAAATTATTCTTACTGCCTTCAATATAGACTCATTTGTTGGCAAGATAGAAGTTGAATCTATCGACTAGCTGGTCATGAGGTGGCAAGCTTTCTTTAATTTGAGGAACTTTGGCAAATTCTTGTGTCCATGCTGATAATAATGGAAATCTTTGTTTATCTATCACTTTAAAGCCAACAATCTCTTCTACTACAGGGACGATGCTGATGATCCAACCTATTGCAATATCAAGGAATCCAATCCTTTCTCCTCCAAAGAATTTCTTTCCTTTTAATTCTTCCTCTAAATATTTCAAGTTGTCATTCACTTTAGCAGAAGCTTCTTCTTGCTCCTTCTCTTTCGTTAATAGTATTGCCCACAATTATTCCATTACCTGAAATTGTTTCACTACAAATGTTGTAAATTGTAATCCTCGTCCAAGGATATATTAGTACTCCAATTTATCAAAAACAGTATGAGATTATTTTTAGCAACAACATTTTAAATAATTTTTACTGTTTTTATCGGTTAAAATGCTAAAAATTAGTTTTTGTCGCATTCACAAAAATAGCTTTTAGTATTGTTTTCATCTAATTAAATAGTATTTTATCAAATAATACTTTGAAAATGCTACTCAAATAATTAATTCTATCGAAAAAGTTTAGCAATATATGATATAAAACATAAGGTCATATTTTGTGTGAAAAAAAAATATTTTGCACAAACTAAAAGAGAAATTATGTATAAGGATCGAAAGGTTTACCTTTTCATCTCCAAACTTGGCCAAGAAACGGGCAATTGATCTCTTATGAGGATCTTGAGGCAATAAGGGATATTCCTTCCATGTCTCATCAATATATTCAAGAATCACAAATGACTCTACAATAGGTTTCCCATTGTGTAGAAGAATTGGAATCTTCTTGTGAATAGGGTTGTGTTGAAGTAGTAAAGGGCTCTTGTTTGTGAGGTCTTCCTCTATTGAATCAAATGGTATGCCCTTTAGCACCAATGCCCATACAACCCTTAATGCAAATGGGCTTGACCATGTCTTCAAAACCTTTACTTCTTCTGCCATTTTTTCAGTTTAGGCTATGGTATTTTTGTTTGGGTTAAAATTTCTATGTATACACAAACTTGAAAATTGGTCTCATCTAAATACACACAAAATCAAATTAAATAATTATTTTTGTTTGGCAGATTTCAGTTTGTCATAGTAGGAACCACTATTTAATAACATAATAATATGTATAGGTAATCATGCACTCTCGATTCAAATAGACCAAAATTTTTCTAAATGGAACTAAAAATAAATCATGAATCAAATCAAATCAATTAGCCTGGTTAGGATGTAGTGACCTTTTTTTCGTATATATAAATTTGGGTTATACGTTGAATTTAATTTTTTTTTTTTAAAAATTTTCAATTTAGGAAAAGAAATATTCTCTATTAAAGTCAAAATAGTCTATCATGTAAAATACAAAGTTGAATCAAACCGAATTGATTTGATTTGGTTCCCTAATTTATATTTTTCCAAATTGTGTATTTTGTTGATGATGTTATATAGGAAAATAATACATTCAGTGGATGTGGAAGGAATCATGAAATTTGGTTATATACTCTTTGCATGATATATCCTCTTGAGCATGAGACAAACACAATTGACGAGATGCTTTTTGGGTTCTTACGGTGACGGCTCCTAATTGAATAAGACAGCTATTATAGACAAACATACACATATATTGTCAATGGACAGCTTTTCTTATACACAAAATAAAATTAAAAAATGATTATTCAATGTAATAATACACTGAATAAGAAAGGAATAAAATTGAATATATTTGAGCGTGGAACCAAAGCCCAGCTGAGAATATTCCCAACTCTTGATTGGGGTTGCCTTAGGAATCTCTCGGCCCTTAAAGTTTTGCCCCTACCTCATATAAAAGAAATCAACTATTCACCTTATATATCGAAGCGCAATCAAATGACATAGAACACAAACACATAAAATATACCATAAATTATAAAATCCAAAAGGAGATTTATTAACAAAATATATATATGAGAGACAATATGAAAATTATTTCAAATAAATAAAATTTTAAAATTTATTTAAGAACAAAAAACTAAACGAAATTAAACAAAGATAAAGAGTTTCCATAACTTAAGAACAATAATCAACTTTTCATCTCTTGATAATCTAATAAAGAGATTTTTTTTTTCGGCTCGATATTTTTTTTTTAAAAGTGATTTTTTAACAAATTTCAATTATGATTCAATTCAGTTCTGGGTTCTGGTTCATATAGCTCCTGCCAACCATGCAATCCCTTATCGCATATGTCTGAATTTCCAAGTGTTGCATTGTGGTTAGGGTTGTGCACAAATTTAAACAGAACTAACTGGGATCCGGTACTTCATCATACTTCTTCTAACTAGGCCTTTGAATCATATACCTAGCCAAGGCCCAACATACACAACAGTAGGCTATCATTATCATTTTCCTATATTCCCATATTGGTTTTTCTTTTGAGAAAATTTGGCTTATAAACTATTATTGGAAACTACAATTTTAATAAATAATACATAGGAAAAATATTTTTTAATAAAATAATACATAGGTTTGGTATTTTAAAAAATTAGTATGATATGTTTTATAATTAAAAAATAATATATTTTTTTACTATTAAAAAAATATAAGAATAAATAATTAGAAAATAAATATATTTTCTGGCATTTTCTTATATTTTTTTCATAAAAAAAAATTATTTTTCTAATTATGAAATACATTGTGTTATTTTTTTGGATATCAAACCATTTATTTAAAACTAAACTATAAATGGTGCTATTTAATACAATACCTATTGAATTTATTTTTTTTTTTATCCGAGAGGGAATTCATCTGAAACTAAGTAGGTAGGTAAGTGATATACACATTCACCACTAAGTTTAAGTGCAATTTTGATTGAAAAATTTGACTGGATGGTAATAGTATTGTTTTTGTGTGTGTGTGTGTGTGTTTTTTTTTTATAAAGGAAAATTATTTTTGTGTATTTAGATGATTTTAGTAATCAATTCATTCGATATTATATATTTTTTTCGATTTATTTAGATAAAATTTCTGATTTTGTCATTTAAATTTTTTAATTGAAAAAAAAAAAGGTAGAAATTAGTAAAATTATTATAATATTCTTCATAAAATTTGATGTTATCACATTAATTATAAACTATAATGCAGGCATCACAACTACTATAAAGATATTAACATAATTTATTGACTTACCTTTCAAATAACTTATTTCACTCTTTCTCTGCATAAATCTAACGAATGGAGTAGATGTATTAAAATTGTTTCTAAAGTTGACATGAAATTGCTTAATTTGTATTTCATGGGAAGAAATTGGAAAGTTTTTAGTTTTTGATACATAAATAAACACAGATAAATAAAAATCATATTTAGTCTAAGAATGCCTAAGAAATTTATGGACTCAGAGAGTCGTCACTCTGAAGGAAAGATGTTATTAAAATCTAAAAACTGTCTGTAATGTCTTCAAATTATATATATATATATATATAGGAAAATAATGAAACCCTAAGCTGAAAATAAAGAAGGAAAGCAAAAAATCGAAATATTAACTGTAGGCAAAAATTGAAAATCGCCGATTTGGAGACCCAAACGATGGAGTTTGGTCCAAAAGCGACGGACATCATAAGCAAAGCTGATAAGTTTTGCTCGTTGGCCCATTTCTTATGAAATTGGGCCAAAAATCTCTAAAATCACACACTTCCAACTTGAAGCAAACCGCTATGCTACACACGATCCAACTTTTCAAAAAATTTCAGTGCTAATTTTTCAATTGCATCATTTTTCCAAAATCGCACATTTTTAACTTTGACCTCAAACTTACCGCAAACTATTACACCGACCAACGATCCAACTTTTCAAAAAATGGCAGTGATAATTTTTCAATTGCATCAGTTTTGGTGGAAATTGCATTAACGGTAAAATACTGTATTTAATGAATTTTAAATAGCATCTGCATTTTTGTTTTTAAAAACTTTCTTTTCAAATTTATTAATTTCAACAGATTTTAATTGAAGAGGGTCCTCCTTCTTAAAGGCTCTTGTAGTGGCTGGTATGTTAATTCTTAATTAAGGAATTGCTTTTCCAAACAAAAATAAATTTAAAAGAAGAGAAAACAGAGGCAATCTCATGATAATGGGCCATATATATTGCAAACCTCATGATTAATAGAATAATAGTCATATTATACACACATGATACAAATTAAACCACATGTTAAACCTATCTTATTATGTTTTGAATTTAATCTTCCTCGATCACCGAATCAAGTGTCCATTAATCTAAATTTAAGCCAGATAAGACAACTGATGGTGACAAAACTCTCTATATCGTATGTCGAATTTTAATGCATCAACATTCCCAAATTTCGAACTTGACACCTTGATGATTACTGAAGATGCTAATGATAAAACACATTAATTAGTCATACTTGCTCATCCTTGGCAAGATGTGAATAGCGACCACTTGTCCAGAAGGCGGCTCCACCACCCAAACTCTAGGAACAGGCGTAGCCACCACATCAACCACCACTATCCTTTCTCCATTTTTACAGACCACGCAAACTTTCCCCCTCCCAGCAACAACTTGCTCCGCCCCTTTAAGCTCAGCCAACTCAATTACCTTTCTCCAACAATCCTTTTCAGTAACATATTGATTTAACGTTCCTTTAACTTCATCCACCACATAAATCACTTGTTCATCCATAGTTCCTGCCGGACCAGTCCAACCGGCAATCATTCCGGTCGGCATATTCTCCCACTGATTTTCCCTAACATTAAAAACCCAACCATCCTTCACTGCATTGCCTTTAACATTAACCATACAAAGCTTCCCTTTAAACCCAACAGCCTCCACTGCTTCTCTACTGAACCTACCATCTTTTAATGCAGCCATTTTTTCCCATTTCCAATTCCCTCTTTCACCTTTCATTTCCCATTTTTCCACTGATCTTGCCACGTCACCATTGTAATGGGACCCTACACCACTTGCCAAGAACACTGTGCTGCCTACAGAGCCTGTAGCACACCAGCGACGTGGAATGGTGAATGATGGACCCGAGATCCAGGTTTTAGTCTCGGGGTGAAAAAGTAATGGTCTAGAAAGTGCAGGGACGAATTGGGAATTTGTCCCCGACATGAGAATAAGATGATTTGAGACGGTTAAGGTTTGAATGGGAAGATTTCTTGATAAAAATGAAGGGTGACGATGAAGAAGAGAAAGAGGAGGATTTTGTGGAGGACTTGGAAGTAACTGCCATGTAGAAGATAATGGGTCTAGAGAAGCAAATTCTATAGAATTAGCATTTGAATTTGGAGATGGAGAGAGAAGAACATAAAGACAATAGAAGGGGTTGAAGGAGTGAGAGTAAAGAAGTCGCCGCCACGCATGGCTGACGGAGAAAAGAAGAGTTGGGGAAAGAGAGGAAAGACAGAGATGAGCAAGATCATTGGGAAGACCGGGTAATAAGGATTCCTTATCCATATCAAAAGATTCATCATCACAATTACATTTTTTGGCCTCTTTGATAAGTTTTGGTTTGGTATCCATAGTAAAAAAAAAAAAGGTAGAGAACTTAGATTTTGAGATATGTGGGAATAGAAAGAATGAAAATAAGAGGATATAGTTCTTGCTTGAAACACTATACTTTCAATTGGACCGACTCGACTAGGATAATTCAAGAAAAAAAATAAAAATAAAAAAAGAGGATTTGAATATGTTTTAGTTGTGTTTCTCTTTTTTTCTACATTGAAGGACCAGTTATATATAGAGTGTACTTGTGAACTTTTTAGTCTAGTGTTTTCGTATTTTTTCGGCTTTAAATTGAGAAAGTGACATATGATCATTTTGTATTCCATGTTTTCTTGGACGAGAAAATTTCTATTTATTTAATTTATTTGATGGTCAGGAGAGAAAAAAATTGACTACACATACGTTTGTACCCCCAAATTAAAACAATACCTAATTTAACGGCTCAAAATACAGGAATAATCTTGTTCTGTAGATAAAATTCGCCAACTTGGTACTAGACAAAACTAAAAATTTAAAAGCTCTCATGGATAATCAAATGGGTAGCATAAAATTTAATTCATATGCAAAAATAATACTTAGATTTGGGCTCACTGTTAACAAAATGCTAGTACTAAAATCGATTAAATCGGCTAACTTATAATAGTGATACAGTATTTTTATTCAATATATAGCTTTTTTCTCATAAGATAAGTCAATAAAGATGAAGAAGTATTTTTTTTTTTTAAGAGCAATAAAGATGAAGAAGTAGTGAACATCAAAATACATTTCTTATATTTTCCAAAAGAAAGAAGAAAAGTTATGCTTCCCATGATAACAAAAAGGTATAGTTTTTCACTCCTTTCAATGTCTACTAATATTTGTGCTCGTGAGTTGAGTAGTAGTCTATTTCTAGCTGTTTCATCTTTTTCCCCACTCTTCTGCATGCATCCATATCTTTAAAAAGATGCTTTATTTTTAGCCAAGCAATTCTTCAAACATACAAGGTCACTTTGAATGATTCAACCTGTCCGTGAATTGCTAAAATTTTCTCTTTAAGGAAAGAAAAGAATTGCTAATATTTCATTTTAAAAAATTTTACAAGTTGATGATATGATAATTGAATTTAAATAAATACTGCTATAGAAGAATATTAGATCCCACATTAGATAGAAGTGAGGAGGATCTAGTTTTAGACAATCTTCACATGTTAACTCGGATTTTCAGATGAATTAGGTCCAGTTCTAATATGATATCAGATAAAAAAAATGTAAAAAACTTTGTTGATGTATATTTAATCAAATAAATTATTTATTAGTAATCAATTTCATTGTTTTGATGAAGTTCTAGTTGATCATTTAATCAACATGATATATACTTTTTTTTTTTTTCTTAGAAAGTGTGAATTTACTCATAAGAGACATGCTTAATTAGCAGATTCTCTTCTAAAAACAGTAAAGCATTATTTATCATCAAATAGTTTAGGAAGGACCTCCACTCACAACTATCAAATTCATTAGCCATGACTTTTACCCCCAAAAAAAAAAAAATTCAAATATCAAAGTTCATATATACTTTGAATGGCAAGAAACCAATCTTTTTTTTTTAAAACATATATATAACTCACGCACCCGGATGTGGAGAGCAAGATTCGAATATGTTTATTTGGATACGAGAGTGGGTTGTTTACCAACCCTGCTGGGTCTCAAACACGCAAGAAACCAATCATTTATGTATATATTTCAGTTTTTGAAATTACTATTAGAAAAAAGATAAAGTAATTTAATCTTTCATTATATAAGTTTTTATGTTGCTTGCAATTTTAGGCACTAACGTTATAAAAAGATGCAAAGAGACGGAAATTCTAAGAAGGGAATATTTCTTTTAATGTCTTTACACATAAAAATACTATTCCATTTAGATTTATAAGTATTTGTTTTGATACTTTTATACTGTAAGTTTTGTTTCGATACTTTTATACTTTAAGTTTTTGTTTCAAAGAGTAAAACAAAATGAGAACAAATTTTATTCATGCAAATTTTTCTTTATTCGATATCTTCCTTTTTTATATAAATATATACCTTATCTTCTGTCCCAAAACAAATATCTTTCTTGTTATTATTTTCTCATAATAAGTGTTTCATTCATAAATTATAATAAAATTAAGTAATAATTTTTCATTTTCTGTATTTCAAATATTAGTAGATAATATTTCGTATCCTTAGGAAATAACAAATATTTATAACATTTAATGAATGATATATTAGTATTTTTTTACTAACTAAATTTTATATTCCAACATAAAAATTATTATGTATTAATAGTAGAAAAAGTGCAACTAAAACATTTATCTTAGGACGAGAGAGTATAATCATTAGGTTTGCAATAGCTAATATATTGTCATACATGTTCACTAGAGTATCTCTAATGCAATGGCTGTTCACTTGACATATCATAAAAATAGAAAAGATAAAAAAAAACTTCTCTAATGCTAGAGTCTATTTAGGATATCAAGCTGACTTGGACTAAACAATATCTAGTTCACCTTCTATTTCTAAAGGATCTTCTAAAAAATATCTAAATTTATGGCGTATTATGATTGGTTTCATATTAAAATATAATTATAAAAAATACAAAATAAAAAATATTGCATTTGAGATCAAATTTTTAAATTAAAAATCTACTAATAAATATTTATTACTTCACATTTTGCATCCCTGAACACTTTGTATCACATGTCTAATTGAAAATGTTGTATTAGAAATGCTCTAATCCAATCCAACTTTAAACTAGGTAGCGGGACCATAAACGTACCTTACCGAATTTTAAATTATTGTCCAATCACATGTACAAGCTTATCACTATATGAAATTTTGGCATACAAATACATCAAAATTTAAAATTATACCCCCTCCGTTTATTTTATAGAAGCAAATTTTTATTTTGAGTGCTCAAATATTCATTTTATATAGTTGAAATTTGCTTCTTCTTCTTTTCTTTTTTTCTTTTTTTTTTATTATGGATAGTTAGTTAATATATGGAAAGTCAATTATATCCTTGATAGGGGAGACAAACGTATACCTCTAGAATAGAGAAAAGTCAATAAGGGTAAATTTAAAATTTTATAATCTTTTCCTAATAATCGTAAAAAGGAGTTTACCGGATTTTGATATATGCAGCCCTAAGGGCTGCAAATAAGCATTTAATAAAATGATAGATTCTTTTGAAAATTATGTGAAATTACATTGTTTTTATCTATCATTTATGGATGAAAGAGAAACGTGAGGAAGATAAAAAAATAAAGAAGAAAAAGAGCTAAAAAAATATTGAATATTCCATTTTGACAATGGAATTAAAAAATGTTAGCAAGAATTCAAATCTCTAACTACTCGCATTCCTTGGTGGGGAAAACGAATTTCAACTACTCTCAACCGACTCTAACTTTATTCCCTTACCAACTCCATTATAAATGAAATTAAGAGTTCTTATTTACCTGACCAATTTGCCTATTCTAATTCTCAAGTTGCAAACAACCAGAGAAGACAACCAGAAGCGGCTTTGGCTTATAAGTTATTATAACGTACTATTACTACTTTTTTTGAGAACAAAGTTATAACATACTACTACTTGACAAATTATTAATTAGTTTTGCTTTTCATTTCAGCTTTTAGGAGTCTCTTGACCATGTTAGTTAATTAATTCTAACTTATGGACAAATAATTAAAAACAAAAGGTTTATTTTAAGAGAATGTTATGAATTAGATAATTTTCAAACTTTGATTATGCAGTTCTTTTATTTGATTCTATTGTATCAGACAGACTTTATTCTTAAATACATAAAATATTACCACATTATTTGGTCTCCAAATTTTTTTTTTTTTAAAAAAAAAATTACACTATTAAGTACAGGAAATGTTAACATGGAGAAAATTAGAGAGATCCATAAATGGCAGTGGTGACCAATCTAGGAACGTCATCCAGAGTGAAAATCCTCCTCCTCCTCTTGTCGAATCCACATTCAAGAGAAACGGTGAGTTGCATCTATGTTGGCGGTCGTTTCAAAAATAGGTCCATGAAGTTTTAAATTTCTTTCAGTTGAGGGCTTAAAATTGAAGTTAGGGCCATATTGGTTAGTTTCTACCAACTTTAGGGTGTTTTCAGCATAGAATTGATTTTAGTCAAATTGGTAAATTGCAAAAAGTTTCGATGGTTAGGTAGGCCGAATCAGCATGCTAAAAATAAAACTAGTGCAACTAATTTAACTGAAAATTTTCTGCATCATTTTGAATTAAGTTACGACAAAACTTTTAAGTATCAATCCAATCAAATTAAGAATATGATGCAAAGTTCAGCATACTAATGGAACATTTCAATAATTCCATATATGAGAGAATATCACCAATTATACATTATGTAGGATACAAATTCCTATAAATTCATCACTTCAACCACACGAGTAATTTGAAGTGCAACAATTAAAAGACATAAGAGAAAAGAAAAATGCGAAGAAAGGTTTTATAGTGATTCGGCATTCCACATTTATATTCACTCGCCAAGGTTTTAGCTTGAGACAACAAGTGCTAGAATTATACCCAATCTTATAGACTATGTGATGATTTTTCCAAAGAACCAATAAACTTTGATTCTAAACCTAAAGAATCTACCCAATCTAAAGCAAATGTTATGTATTCTACCCAATTCATATCATATAGGAAAAATATTTACTTGAAATTAATGACGTTTATGTTAAATATAAGATATAAAATGTCACAAATTATATTCCATCATAAAATACTATTTTAATGCATATTTATAGTTTTATGCTTAAACTCAATTTAAAACATAAATTGTGTTTTATTATAGAATATTATTTGATTTATATTCATAATTTTCTAATTAAATTCAAATCAATTTCTATTAATCATTCATATTCTATCAGGAATAGAAATTATGTAAATAATAACAGCTATGAGATGATTCATTCAAAGTAAAATTTCAGATATTGCATAAGCTAAATCATTAAAAAAAATTCATATTCTATTAATCATTCATTTTTTTGAAATTGTTCGGTTCCTTTTCCTTTTTCTCTGACTGTCCTAACATCGTCCAATTTCAAAATGGTAAGATTACTGTCATTTAATTCGTATTCTAACTTATTTTTGTTTAACTACTCCCATTTATTTTCTGTTTAAATATTTGAGCTTTTATAAATAATTATTAAATTAAACTCTTTGTTAATTGTCCTTAATAAAATGTCCAAATATTAAATATTTAGGTCTTTAAATATTTTTATACCAAACTAAACTCATTTAATAAATTTTTACAATATTCTTAATTGTAGTGTCCTTATAATTTATTTAGGTCCTTAAAATACTTAATTATTAAAATAATCTCAATTTAATTAATCTCAATTTAATTAAGTAATTAAACAGTTGAACTAAATTGAAAAGATAAATTAAGTTTAGGGGTCCTTTATCTAAAGAAAATGGAGTGCAGGGACTTAAATGTAAAGGAATCAGAAGTTCAGAGGCCAAAACGGAATAATGGGCGAGTTTGGGTCAAATTTTTCTTTCAATTTAGTCCAAAATTCAAATTTTGGGTGTTATTGAGATTGACCTTTTCGAATCGGGTATAATCCAGACAAAGTTAAATTTTGGGTATTATTAAGAATTCGGTGAAAGTTGAGGGTATTTTTATATGATTGGCCTATTATATGTAATTCTATTTACCTTATACTTAATTTAAATGACCCATTTTTACCTTAATTTGTCATTGTTATGGGGTTGATATTCTCCTTAAGGACTCTTCCATTTCACATAGATCTCCATTACTTTTTGAATTTTCTTATGGTTTTAGTTTGGTTTTAGTTCAATCTGCCAAACAAACTTGTGTTTCCAATAATTCCCATTTACATTATCCCGCATTTCATCAAGTACGTTATTCCCGTCGCTAAAAAGTCTATTCCACTACCATAATTGAGATAGTTGATGCTAAAATTTGTTTTGTAATTATTTGTTTGCGTGACGACTCTACCAATCAAGAATAGAAAAATTGATGGTTCTAATAGATAAAACTGTCAATTTCATTTAAAAAAAAAAAAAAATCGTTGGTTTTTCCCTACTCAACCTTGTAGGGGTGGCAAGGGGTTGGGTCAAAGTGTGCGAACCAACCTATGAATTGTGGTCCAAGGGGTTGGTTCAAGTTTTGGAAATTTTTGAACTATGAACCAACAGTTTACCGAATCGTATTGGAACAACTTGAATTGTCTATGAAAATTAGGGGTTGAACCGCCAAAACCGTCTATCAATCAAGGGGTTGAATTTTCGAAATCGCTCGTAAATCGAGAGGGCCAAACCGCTGAAAGCGCCCTTGAACCGATTCAAAACCGACTCCTAGCCGATGGTTCACAAAACCGTCCCTACCTAGTTAGTTCAAAGGAATTATTTTTAAGGGATAACGAGGAGATGGGTTTTATTTTCTAATTTTTTTTAATAAAAATAAATTAATAAGAGGTACGATGGGGGCAAAGGAGGTGTTAGAGCATCTGTATCTAATAAAATGAAATGTGTTAAGGGATGTGGATGAAAGTCTGTATATTTTGTCTTAATACAACATTTTCTTTTTTTTCTTTTTATTTTGAATTATAATTTAATACTTAGCCAATCACAATGAACCATTAAATAAATTGTCTAGAAAATCTTTCAGAAATAAAAAGTGAGCTGGATAATCTCAAGTCCATATAAACTTTACATCCAAAATGAACATTAGCATTAAACAACATTTAAAAAAAAAAAAATTATTTTTCTTATATGACAAATGGATGAATGCAACCCATATTAGAGATGCTCTTAGCTCAGTGCCTAAACCAACATGGCAATGGCCAGATGGCAATCCGGTGACCTTCACCTGACACGTGGAGCCGGAGACAAGTTGAGCAACCTTTTCATTCTATTTTGAAGTGCAGCAACTGCAAAGGAAAGCAAAGCAACACAAGTTCAGCAACTTCTTCTGGCACAAATACCCCAGTTTTGAAATTATAAAATCTCAATGGAACCCAAATTTGGTACCTCCAAGATTCGATCTAGTTATCGTGGAAATCGATGCCGAATCTGACGACGCAAATGCGAGTAAATTTCAAGTAAAAATTCCTCGGGGGCCATCGTGGCACGTGGAGAGAGGTCCACGTCAAAGGATTCAAGTATAACACGGGGCAGAGAATCTTTAATCACAAGCCAATCACCTTGTTTGCCGTGGAAGCCGTTAAGTGGTTCAAAACGAAAAGATACGCATTCACTCCAACGAATGCAGTCGCTGTGCAAATGTGCATCTGTTTCTCATAAGAAACAAGCAAGAATTATAGCCTCGAGAATCAAACTTCCAAGATCCAGTCTAGTAGCGACGCCGTTTCAGGATCACCATGGGTCAGATTCTCGACAGATTTCAGGGTGCATGAACCTGACCTTCTCTTTATTTCAATAAAGTTTCTGTTATTTGGAATCTTCTTTTAGGGTTTCTTTCCACCTTTTGATTCCCTTATTATTTAATTTTTAATCTACTAAGTATAAAATTTGTCCATTGGAGATTAGTTTAGTAGCGCTTTTTAACAATTTGAAATTGTGCAGGTAAGCAGTGGAGGCAAAAGCAAATCAGACGGATAACGGACAAGGCTTTTAATCGTGTCAAAAATCAAACAGGAAAAGCTAATCTGTCATTTGAAGATCTTTACATTGCTGTGCTGCTTGTCTACAAGTAAAAGCTTGTTTGAATATTCTTGCTATTTCATTTTGATGTTTGATGTGTTTTTATCCCTTTGATTGATTTACGCTTCCAAATGATAAATTAGTCTTGTTTTTATGTTATAGTGATATCAATAAGCACTTGCCTGGGCCTCATTTTGATCCACCCACTAAAGATCAAGTCAGAGCTATGATGCAGGTATTCTATCCTCAAATCAATGGCAGCATCCTAATATCTAAACTGCTTCTCTAATTATTGTTTACATTGCAAAACATAGATTTTGGATATAATTGATTGATTTCTAGCCTTTATAGCTTCACGGACTTCAGATTCATATTTAATGGTTGTGTTAATAACATTGCTAAGCATACAACATAGGATTCAGATGATCTGAAATTGGTATGTTGCAGACACAAACGTGGGACATGGTATTGTAACCCAAGTTCTACATTATTAGTTCAACAGATACAATGTTAAACTGCTTAATAACTGTACTTTTGATGAGGATTCATGTAATAACAACACTCGTTCAAGAACAAATGTTCCCTTTTCATGCAGGAATGCGACTTTAACCTTGATGGGGAAATCGACCACGAAGAATTTGTGAAGTTTATTCAGAAGATAACAGCAGAAACATTTATTGTTGTGAGTCAAGGACTGCTAGTCACTTTGGTTGTAGCACCAACTGTAGCAATGGCAACAAAGAGAGCAACAGAAGGTGTTCCAGGAGTTGGAAAGGTGGTGCAAAAACTACCTAACTCGATATATGCATCTCTTGTTACTCTGGCAATTGTTTGGTTCCAAACTTCTAAAGAGGGGCTTGACTAGACAGACACATCTATTCTGAGCTACTGTATCTTGCACAAACTCCTTGCTACTAGCTTAGCTTCATATGCTTGGTATGGTGTTTCATTGTTAGGCAATAAACATTGCAACTGGATAGGAATTTCTTCCATGTATGCAGTCTGACAATTTTATTACCTTCTCCCTTTTCTTCCCTTGTAATGTTCCCCGTTTGTCCAGTTGTACAAGAATTCTGCTATAAGATACAGTTCTTGTGCGTTTAGATACCGTAGCCGTCAATCCAACAAGGCAATTCAAATAAAGATAATTACAAAATCAGCTTAATTATGTATATATGAACTAATCAACTTTTGTGCCTAATTTGTTAACCATTACCAAAGGACTTGACAGAAAAACCCTATTAATCGCTTCACAAGATTATATAGGATGTACAAGCAAAGTTGATGAAGTCGAGAAATATGGCAGGAAGAATATGCCATAGAAGATGGGGAAAATGCAGTACACAACGTGTCAAGGTCTAAAAATGGCACACTGAGACATTATTTTGGAACTTTAAACCATTAGAATAGTTGGCACTTGCCACAAAATTCCAAGAATTTTAAAACATTGTTACATTTAAATAGGATCAGTTATACGGCCAGAAAACTGTGTTTCGCAGAAGTTGATACTACTGCATAAAAGCTTCTTCACCAGCAAGATGTCAATCCAGTTCTGAAACAAAGAATCCAATTGACATCAACTAGAATTCAACTTTTCTAGCTTGGCTTTGGTGGAATCGAGCTGTTCTGCACAATACTCAATCGAAGGACATAATGTGGTTATTGTTGCCCATCATCACACATACAAGAAAACTAGGAAGGTAATAGAATAAGGCACTTACTTTTTTCAGATGCTTTTACTTTCTCGATGGTTGTACGAAAGAAAATGTTCCCATTTTTCTGAAAGACAGGCTATGTTCAAGAAGAAAATAGGTTACACAATAGGCCTTTACATCATTGTAATGAAAGTTGGAAAAACCTAAACCGAAATATGACAAAGATTCTATGCAATAAAAGCATTAAGTGAATGTATTTTGGACATGCAATCGATTTTGCATATGCTACTCTGCTTCTGCTCCACATCCAACTAGGGTTGAAAATAAAATAACTTATAATGATATATAACATGTTCTACTAATCTAGAACAAGGTAAATAGATATGCAATCAGTATGATGCTGCTGTTGGTTTTGGTTTAGTTGATGAGGGCCTGGCTTTTTGGTGAGGTAGTTTCTTTATTTCAATTGGTTTTTGTGCTTCTTTAGCTGCTGAATCACATGCTGTGTAGCATACCTTTGTTATGCATGGGATTCAGAAAGTAGAATAGGCTTTGGATTCTTGTTTGGCTACTAATATTATTACTGACAGTAGCTCTTGGCATGGCTCTAGTCAAGTTTTGATAAGAAATATTGAGCATCTCTTAGCTCAAGATTGGCTGACGAAAATTAGCCATATCGTTCATGAATGTAAGAATTGTGCTGATTGACTTGCAAATGGCTGGTTTAAGAGGAGTTACCATCTGTTGAGTCAATTTCCAGAGGATCTCAAAAATTCTACATATTGCTCCTCTTTACTTAATAAAGCTTTGATTTACTTTCCACTAAAAAGAAAGTAACATCCTAAAATGGGTTCTAGGTCGGCCTTACTGTTGTTCCAGATCAATCAATCAATCAGGGTTTCGCAGAAATTGATAGATATTAGAAACAGTAGAATGAATATAAAGAAAGAACAAAGAGGCAGATATAGAAGGGACTGAGAGTAATGCAAATTAAAGCAGAGTAAACTATATAATCTTCTATAGTCTTAGGTAGCATTTAAGAACAAAACTTGTCAATCTCCAGAGTTCCTCTTAGATTTCTAAAAATTATGAAAGTACCTTCTCCCAAATTGAGATAGAACTCACCAAATCTATACAACCTTCTAAATGATCAGCATCCAAATTCTATACGACTAAATTATTTAGTCCAATGTATGAAAATTCATTATCTCTGCTAATGCAGCCCTTAACCCTAACAATTTAAAATTAAATGTTGTTAAAGTGTCACCAAATAAACACATTGAAATGGAAATAGAAATCAACAAGAAAAGTAGTGAAATAAATACCAAATGAAAATAAAATAACTTACACGAGAAGATGGAAGGTTATTGAGTTCTGCTAGAGCGATTTCATGACTTCTCATCTGATATATTAATCACAAACAAAAAGTACATGTTTTATTGTTTCTGCAAATAAACTATAAATATAAATATGAAAGGTATAGAAGAGAACGGTTACCTTCTTTGTGAGTTCGAGTTTAGAGTCGGGAGCTGCGGATGAGGAAGTCGCCATAGCCTGGCCTCTACTTTCTTGTGTGCTTGTGCCTGACAATGGGCGAGGGGAAATTAAACTCTCGTAAAAATATTTTTATTTAAAAGAAAATTTGGATTGACACAACAAAAATGCGCTCGTGGCCTAATGGATAAGGCGTCTGACTTCTAATCAGACGATTGTGGGTTCGAGTCCCACCGAGCGTGGACTTTTTAAGTCCCTAATTTAATTTTTAATTTTCTTAAAAATAATATTAGTACTCTCTTTTTTGGAGAAAAAATAATAATAGTACTATTAATTATAATCATATTCAATGAAATCAAGTCTCTAATTTATTTATTTATTAGAGAAATAATTAAATAAGATAATCATACTCTTAATTATTTTAGTTATATTTAATTAATTTTGAGTAAAATTACTACTAAGTTCTAACTAACTATTCAAGTTAGTGTGTTGAATAAGAAATTATTATGTGCCCATAAGAAATCTTGCAACCATTCATTAATAGTAATGGAACTCTGTCCAAAGTTTCCTAACTAACTATTCAAGTCAGTGTGTTGAATAAGAAATTATTATGTCTTTATATTTTGATTTATACACCTTATTTAAATTGAAAAAAATTAAAAAAAAATGAATAATAGTTCTCACAGCACACCTGCACTACAACTATTCCATATGATAATAAAATCACATGAAACATAGTAATATGTGTTATTTATGTTTAATTATTTTTAATCAAATGTTTGCAAATATTTTGTAGGATTTTTGAGTTTATTTGATTTTCTGGATGTATGATGTGAGCACAGGTCATATTTGACTCGAACCCGAAAACTTGACAACCTAATTTTTTTTATTCAGCTAGGAATCAACTCGATTTTACTTTGGTCATGTCAAGTTTGGGATCGAGTTTAGGTTTTTGCTCCCCTCTCTTTACTAATTTGGTCGAGTCGAGCCAAAATCGAAAAATTTTAACTAATTCAACTCTGATTGAATATGAATTCTCTCCTAACCCGAACTAAACTCAAAGAGTTCAGTTGGATATTTATGCACACCCTTATTTTGGAGTGGCGGTAGCAATTATCAACTAATTGATTATCGGCATAAAATGAGGAATTTAGACGAAAGAATCTCTACATAATACAAGGATATAATACTAAGTTAGAGTCAAACTTCAAACCCCTACATGATTTTAACTGTAGTGAATTGGAGATGAAAAAAAAAAAAGATCAGTAAGATTGTTATAAACTGTAAATGTTAGAGTGTAAATATATTTGAGCCTTAACTTAATAACAAAGCAGCCATAAAGGGTTCAGTCCAGTGGTAAGGATGTTGGCTCTTTACCTAGGAGACCAGGATTCGAGTGGTACTTCCCCCACCCTTTAGAATAGGTATATCTTTGTAATTCAGTCAAAAAAAAAACAAAGCAGCCACAAATTAAGAGATAATGTACCTTTTTTTTTCCAAATTAAGAAATAAAATACCATTAATTTAGGTCCTTCCAAAAACAGCGTTGGTCGTACTGAGATGTGTTACATGAATCTCTAGTGGAAGAAGATGGTATCTTATACCAAGATTCTCAAATATCTTCTTTAGTTCAAACACAAGTTCTGATCTTCTAATGCTCTTTTCTCCATAGTTTTGATGATTAATTGTGTGCAAAACACACAGGGTGAGCTTCATCTTGTCCATATTCTCAATCTCCTTTACCAGCAATGTATGCTTCGGATTCCAGTGCTTTGGCTTGCTTTCTATGTATCTGCAATAATTAGTACTCACAATTTTAGAAAGATAGAAAGGGAATTTAATCTAAAAACTACCTAATGGTGGAGTGTCCATTTGGAGATGGCAATTTGATTACCATTTGAGGCCTGAATTAGTGGAAATTTAGCGTGTAATTTCGGTTCATGTCCTTTTCACCACAAAAGTTAGGGTCGATTTGATGAATATTATTCAAACAAAGGTTCCAAAAAAATAAGATTTCACTAGAAAAATAACACTTTTCATCCATTAGAGACAAGGAAAATATTGCATCTTTTAAGACAAGCCAATGAATTATTCTTAAGACACTCATATAAGGTGTGTACATCCTTCTATCATTTTCACTTTGGGGTCCACATTTTCAATTGGGAGGGGTGTTTTATAGACAGGCGTACCGGGTACACAGTGTACCTTTTATCATTACCAATATCTTTAATATATTTATGGTAGAATTGAGGAAAAATCAACTTAATTTTGTGGTTTATGGTTATGTATTGATATCAAATTCCATTAATAGTACTATAATAATTTACTAATTTTTACTTTTTGTAAACGAAAATTTTTCTATATATATCCAACATCAAATTTAGAAATTTTTTCTAAGTAATCGAATTGGAGAGAACGTTAAATACTTACGTTTGTATAGCCTTCTTGAGAGCATTAAAATCATCAACAGTAGTGGAGACATCAATAGTGAAATCAACAGAATCACCCATATCTGGACTTCTTCTAAAATTGCTAATTGGCTTTGTCAAGAGAACCGAATTCGGATAATATATTTTCTCCATGTCATACCTTAAAAACACAGTTGTTAAAATATTCATTTCTTCCACAATCATCTGCAACACATCAAACCATCCTTAATCCTCAATATTTTACATTAATCTCACAGGATTAGAAATAATTAATTAATTAATTACCTGAACTCCATCCACAACACAACGATCACCAACGTCAAAAGGGTGCATAACGAACACAAAAATGATGGATTCAAAAATGGTTTTGCAAGTGTTTTGGAACATAAACCCCACAATTAGTAGCTGCGAAATGACTACAAATATAACCTTTGTAGTAGCTAATCCAATTACCAAAAGAGAGATTACAATTATAACTAATGTTACTATAGCACTTGCTAGCTTGTGAAGTTGCTGGACTGCCGTTTTGGTATCATTCAAGGAATGGGCTAATGCTTTTCTCTCGACATAAGCATGTACCTAAACCAATTATTATTTAGCCATTAATTATCATAAAATTAAAAAAAATTAAGTAGAGTTGATTGATGCTTAATTTAATTAATCACTAACCACCCAATTTCTGAAAGAAGATTTTGTGATTTTCCCAGTCTCAATAGCTCCTTCGAATAGAGGAAATATTGTGTGTACCTCTTCACTCTTCAAGAACCTTAATAGATCTTCCTCTTCTATGTACCTATAACATTAAAAATTCAAAAGAAAAAAAGAAAGAAGGCTGGGATCAGCTGATATAAAAACTTTCTTATATAAGAACGTGTTCAACCGTTGTATGAAAATATGTGTAGTATGCAGTTATTGCACACAATTTCCATATTGCACATATTTCTAAGAAAATATTATTCAACTGTTGAAACACGCGTTATTATAAGAATGTTCTAATATATAAAAAATGCAAAATGCTGAAATTAATTAATTAATATAAAGGAAGAGAATAATTTACTTGGCACCAGGCTTAGCAACATGCTTGAAAATCCTTTGAGCACAGCTTCGAGCCTCCCATTCACTATTAATCTCCGATTCTCCATTACCAAAATCATCCACAGTTCTTGAAATGGTGGACAACCCTGAAGATTTTATATAATTAACTAATCTCCTCACGCTCCACGCAGTTGCTCTTTGCAAACTCAGTTTCTTTAATCTTTCCATATCTATTCTTCCTCCCGGACCAAATCTTTTCGACCTCGACTGTGTCAAACCTGATGAGTTCTCCTTCAGTCTTGCCGGCAAAGATTTGGCATGGCGGAGATTTTTCCAGTGATAATAAGCTTCTTCTCTGTCATCCTCATCTAATGGAGGACCCGAAAGAGAATCAAGAATATAATGGTGGAAAACACTTTCTTTCATTCGATCAAAGAAAGTAGTAACATGAAAAGATGAAGCAAGAACCTTAACCAGTAGAATCTTTAGTAACCAAATTGTAGCTCCGATTAGTACAGCAATAAGAAATCGGAAAACTTTTTTTAAAAACTTATTATGTTTATGAACATCAAATATAATCACCCACGAAAGTAAAGCTAAAGCTAGCCATGCACAATTTTGAAAACTTTTACGTAGTCCATAAACGAAGTATAATACTTTCTCTCTAAGCATAAAATTTCTTTCTATTAGAAAAACAAGAAACCCTACTACCCAACAAGAAACAAGACGACCACTAAATAAAACTAATACTAATAAACACCATTTCCATATCTCTATACCCCATTTTATTTGGTTTTTTAAAGATTCAATAGTTAAAGAACATACTAAGGCTGTCATTATTATAAAAAAGAATATAGACTCGATTAAGGCTCTTTTGTTAATCTTTCTATTTCTTTTCTTTTTATAGTTTTTGTGTTTTTCTTCGTCGTCTTCGTTTTCGAACCATTCTTCGAGGTCGTCTTCTTCTTCTTCTTCTTCGTCTGTGGAGGTTTCTTGATTGTTTAAGGGTTGGGTTTCTTTTGAAGAAATAGTACTAGGAGGGTATTTGATTTCAGCAAAACGAGATTTGGGTTTGGAGAAGATTAGAGGAGGACGAGGCGTTTTTGGAGTAATGGGGATAGGATCGTTGGCGGAATCTGGTTGTGATGGATGTTTGGTCTGGTCCATGTAAAGGACTACTTGATCCGTATCGGGTTTTGGGTGTTCTTGACTTTGGAGTTTCATGGAGGATAGTCTGTAATGTGAGAGAGAAAGATTGATCAAGTTGAAATTTTTACTGGAAGATGAGAGATGGTTTTATTTAAGTAGAGGATTCTAAATTAGCGTGAGTGTGAATGTGTATTATTTAGTGAAAAATTATAGGATGGAAAAATGATGACATATTAGCACGCATCCTAACCAACTAATAAAATTAAAATATTCGGCATTAATTTGAATTATTTTTTAAAAAATAATAAATGATTGTATTAGCATACGTGGATGTACTAAATACCTTAATATTATTAATTATATTTAAATATAATATATGCAATTTTGAATGTCTACCTTTTGTTTTCTTTAAGCAATGTTTTATACGGATTGCTTTAGAAACTATAATCATTTATCACAAATTGGTAATTGATTTAATTGGGCAAATAATCTAATCATATATAGTTTTTAATTCTGATTGGTATGTTATTGGAACTCATCTTTTTTTTCCTTTTTTTAATTATATTAAAAGTACCTTAAATTGTGAATACAGATAGACTGTCGTAAACTAATCCAATAGTGTAATGATAAATCAACGTATATAGTATATTGTTTTTTTTTTCTCTCTTTCTATTTTCTCTCTTCTAATCAATTGTGTTTATCTTAGTCATGTGTAAACAAATAACAATCCATATGTTGATTTGCCATCGCCTTGAAAGATTAGTTCTCGGTTCATTTAATAGATATAGAGCTACACCCAGTGTATAGAATGCTCTTATATACTAAGTCAATCATGACCAAAGATTTTTAACTTTTAGACTTTTTGCCCCTTTCTTTTCTAAGTGTATTGACATAAATACTCCTAGTTAGTTATTTTCCTAATTTTCTATTGATTTGGTATGATACATCAAGAGTATGTAAAAATTTTTACAGATATAATCCACCTAAGAGTTTATCGCATGCAAATGGTTTCAGCCATTCAAATGCTAAACAAGTATCTGATAACACTATTCCTCCTTTTTTGGTTAAGAAGGCAATTTTCACATGGTTTAAACATGGCATGACTAAAAAGCCTAATTCACCGAATTAATCACTAACACTACCGAAAGTGGAGTAGGTAGGCAGGTATGGCCTCAATCTTCTCGCAAATGACACTCTTTTAAGTGTACAAAAACACTCTTTTAAGCACCATTGAAAATTAAGCTTCTTGGCTACAGTTTCAAAAACAATACTTGATCTCAAATCTAGTAATAGTATATATAAATAATGAGCACTTAAGTGCACACATTAAAAATTTGAATAAAACTAGTACCATATAAAAAAAGAGTCAACATTGCTTTTTTACTATTTTCTTTAATGTGTATATTGCTTTATGAAACAAGAACAATTGAGCTTAATCAACGATTAACGCATAAACCAAAGCAAAGCATAAGCTTTCGACAAAGAAGCAACTTCATCCCAACTATACAAAACTTGGCTAGCCCCACACTGCAATGCGTTACAACTAATTACTATAATATATGCTGCTTAACACTAACTAATTATCTAAATATATGAGTAATTGAGAGAATAATATAATTAATTATGTTACCACTTGCAAATAATCTAATATATGATTATTTCAATCTTCACAACATAGCTCACAAATCTCAAGTTTAAATTTGAAACCCATTCAGGACTAAATTTACCATAAATTTTCACTTCTGGATTAAGAAATGGTGGCTGATTTTACAAAGTGGAAGGAAGAATTCAATGCTCAAAGGCTCCTTTAATACCCTCAAGCGTCTCTCCAAGTGATGCCCTGCATATAAAAATCAATAATTTATGTTCTCCATTTTTTTTTTCCATCTAGCTACGAGATTTTCTAAATATGACCAAAGAAAAAGACAATTATCGCTTGATTTAAACGTGCAGAAAACAAAAATAATTTAAACAAGCAAAGGACAATGTTAGAATAACTGAAAGCGGGATGCTCTGAACATTCTTGACATAACCTTGATCGCATGGGGACATTAGAGTTCCTATCATGAATACACCCTACAGTAATCAGGCACTAAACAATTCTTTAATATTAATTGCATTTTCAGAGCCCAAAAAGAGCTCAAAGATGTGAAGTGCGGTGGACAATTATTCGATTAGCTCATAAAGCAGAACAAAAAGCACCCATTAACAAGTAAGGTCGGTCCATCTAATCTTTTATAAAGCTACAGTCCTCCAACATAACTAAAGCGCAATCATTTGATAGCTCAACCATGTTTTGAAAATGCTGCAACTTAATATTTTTTTGTTTGAAATACAATGCAATATAAAACACAAGCCATGCCACCTCATATAAAATAATTTAAAGGAAACCAAAATTTCCACAGAAACACAACAGTTTAGCGTCAGCCAGATCATATTTATGTCATTCCAAATAGAAGGATAACTTCTTCTTTTAAGCATGATTCCACATTTAAAACAAGTAAAGCATATACCAACCAGCTTATAGCAGGCATATAGAAGCATTCCACCTCCACAAAAATGGAAATTGCACAATGACACATACACAAGCATAGATATGAAAGAACTCTGATGCACAGGAGAGGTAGACTTCGTAAATCAAATGTAAGATTCAGTCATGGAATGACTACAGTTCCATTGCAGCTTTCATATCCAAACATAATTTGGAATATTGGTGTCTGCACGATTGCAAATAATTTGCCGACAGAGAATCATGACAGATACCAGCAACACTCAACAGTTAGTGGAACAATGGATTGGTTCATTTACATGTCTTCTTTTTATGAATTTTGAGGATATCTAGAAATTTCCTTTCCATGTCCTGCTTATCTTCTGAATACCCAATTTATCATCTTAAGAGTCAAATATCAGCAAATTACCAGAAATGATACCTTAACCGAGGTTCATTTCATCCCATTTTTGGAAATAACAGGTGGCTCACATTCCATAAAAAAAACAACAGTTGCAGGTCTTTCAATTTTGAATACGAACAAGAAAGTTATTTATTCGTGTACAAAATACTTTCACGACCAACTTTACCACCGTCACTAAGCTGCAAACCTTCTTAGATAGACTCCAGTCTAACACGCTAGCTAGTGAAAATGCAATATAGTAGTGAGACAGTTGAAACAATATTATGAAGAGCTAGCACTGGATGCATATGGTAAGAACAGAGAGAGTCGTATTAGATCTAGGAACTGGGATAACAATTTGTACAAAAGAATTCACGCCCCAATTTCCCACCCACTTGTATAACTAATTCTAGTATAGGAATTGGTATCCAGTGTGACCAATCCCATTATTAACTACTGCTCTCCTCTAATACTCACTAACATATTAATTTCATATCATAGATACTGCATGGTGGGTATTTGGTAATTTTCCAGGATACAATTAAGCTAGCCATAATTATGACCCTATTCCCTCTATTTTTATCTATCATCATTTCAGGTCTTATAGAGGAAAGAATGCAGGGGGAAAAAAAAATTAAACACGCACAGAACTGCCATCAAAATAGCTTAATTTTATTCGTTTAATGATTCAATCAAAACCAAGCCTTCTAATTTATTCAGTAAAGATGTATTCTAGAAGTCAAACATAGCAAATGCATGATAGAATTTTGGGCGTTGAAGACATTACCATTTCTCCCACCCCTATCCACTCTATCCTCAACGATTGAGCAACGCAATCAATATTGACACAAACACGAGCACATGAAGCAGCAGCAACAACTATAATGACATGGAATATTCAGATGACCTCTGCCAAACCAGTGATCCATAAAAGAACTCCAAACTATAAAATGAACATTTTGATATAAGATCTTTTTTCGGTTTTAACTCCATATGTGAAACTGCTAAAGGTAGCTGCGAAATTCTTTTGAGTTGTCAGTTTATCTACTTTTCAAGCACATGGATATCAAGATATCCATCTTTTGAGTTATCAATGATTTGGAGATTGAGAGATAGAAAGCAAGCAATCTCTCTCAATATAACCACGTTATCTATGGTGAAAAGGTGACCAAGAACCCTCTGAATGAAAAATGCTCTATGGACTAGACCTAAATAAGCTAAACTCATTTTGTATGTTGACATTACAAACATGCTTCTAAACATAATTTTTAACATTATAACAATCTTCCAATTTGTAAAATTAACTGTTTATCATTTGTCTTGATTCTCATGGAATCTAGGTAAAACCTTGCAATCACTAAATGATCTCAAGTATTACTGTAACACCAAACTCAGGCTCACATATTGTTTTAAAAAAAAAACTCAAGCTCACATAAAAGATTACCAAACATTACCGGGTAGGGTACCTTTTTACACCATGGACTTTACAGTTATCTCACACACATAGAGTTGGCCCTGACCCATAGATGCGGACAGGCTTCACTTCAACTACGTAAGGAACTTGCATCCATATTTATCTATACTTCACTATAATCAATCTTCCTAATTGAATTCAATGATTATCATACTATTAGATGACCAAGAAACTAACATCATCAATTCAAATTCCGTGTATATAAAAATATAAATGTGGAGAACATTAAAGTTGTTCAATTTAGAAGTTGACAAACTTACTTATACATGCAGTACTTGTACTCTTGGCTTCTGACATGATCTTTCTCTCCTTCTTCAAGCTACAAATAAGCAACCATAATCAAATTCTAAGACTAATCATAATGCATTCAAGCCAACAAAGACATCTCAAATCAAAATCTTTACCGGGTCGCTCTCGTAAATAAGCTCGTAACAAGTCGGAGAAAGGCATTTCAGAGCACAATTCTCCTTCGCAGTCATTGAGGATTTGCATTGCTGACCCCAAAGTCCACTTTAACCAAAAAAAGAAAAAAAAAAAACCACAAATTTTGAAAATTGGGCGGACAAAAATAAAAAGCAAACTACGAGAAAATTGTTTCAAAGCTTACCTCTCTATATCAGCATAACACTCGTTTTTCTTTTGTCTAATCTCTGTATCCTGCAGTTCAATGGTAAACGAGATTGAATTTAAAATTAACAAACAAATTAGAAATTCAACCCAGAAAAAAAAAAAGGTAGTTGAGAGGGAGAGAGGTGAGTTACAGTAATGGGGCGACGAGACTTGGAGAGAACAGGAAGAGAGAAGAACAATATTGAGAGTATACAGACGATGAGAAAATAGTATGGTGGAGATTTATGTGTTAATTTAGCCATTGAGTATTGGATCATAAAAGAAAGGGAATATTGGTACTGATTAACAGATACAGATTAATCTTCTTTTGCAGATTATTCCCATGGAAGATACCGTAGGCGGAGCATTGATCAGAAGAATAACTGGAAGTGAGTTCGGAATTGGAACCGGAGTTGGGCATGGGCCTCTGGACTTGACAATCGAGCGGGCTACTGGTTTGCCTTCCACCTGATCCGACTATTTATGTGAATCGGGCGATTTTTTCATTATGGTACTTTTTTTTAAAAAAAATAGGTATACGCACATTAAATTTACGCACCTAATAGGGAGGTACTTCAAATCTTTTATAAATTCTAAGCAGCTTACCGCCATTGTGCATAAGGCTCTTCCATCCAGCCACTGCCTCCCCTCTTTTCATTATGGTACTCTGCTCATCGTAACTTTTGATAAATCATATGCTAACTATCACAATCATTACATTATGAAAAAAAATTTTGCTACAAAGAAAATCAGGTTTATATTTTCCAACTCAGAAGAAAAGAAAATCATGGTGACATTGAATTAAGAATTACCAAACATAGTTTCTATTTACTCTGAATCTAAACACGTCTCCTTTAGCAATGCCGAATATAAGTCCGCGATTTGATCATCACAAAAACTCCACTCCACTCCATTGGGAGGAATCATCCTTGACTATAATTTATAAAATCCTTTTCTTTGATTTCAATTTATCCAGTGTAATTCTTTTATGAATTATTTATGACATCTCGAAATCTTTTTTACTCATAGTGGTAGAGTGTATCAAATATACTGATAACTAGTATAATTTAGTAGTTGACAAGCTTAATATTATCAAATATACTGATAATACCTACTACAATTCACCACCCCTTCCTTTGATAATTAAGTGCTTACAGCTTTGGAATTCTCTGGTCAGGTTCAAAGCGGATGGATTCTATAATTTAAAAATGCTGAAGATTCATCACAAGCCAATCAAACCAAGCAAGTAATTCACAAACTTTACATTTTCTTTCCGAACTCTAATTCTCCATCATGATTATAACTATGAGGCTGAGATCATATCCACATCCTTGTTCTTATATTCTGGAGGCGCAACTCCTTCCGAGAAAATAAATTTCTTTGTTGCGCCAAAAATATTGGCCATTTGAAGAATAACTGTTTGTGATGCTGTGGCTGTAGGCAAGAAAGATGCTGGGAGGGAAGGGGCACAATCAGGATAGTATTCCTTTTTGCCGAAGTATGGTCCATACAGGGCCAACACTGCCCGACAAAATATGAATCTACAAAAGATGCAAAAAACTCTGTAATCAACTTTTAGATATTTCACATTTTCCTCTAACAGTTCACATACCCTTAATATATAATTGTCAAAGAATCATCTGTTTGAATAGATAGATGCATGAAAAATCCAAAAATCTACAAAATTTTGATGTTTCGTCATATACTAATGAGATGCTTCTGCTCAGTATTACGGTGGTCTGGCAAGTGAGCTTTAGAATAAATATAGTAAACAGAAAGTTCAGGATATATTGAACATTTTTAAATTCCATCTATGGAAACTTCAGGCTGTAGTAATCCCATAAACAAGAAGAGTTAGGTGGTGTGGGTCAAATTCTCATATTGTTCAGTTTATCACCCATAAATGCTACCACATGCACATTTACACCCTTCGCAGTATTGACAATCATGCATTTCTTTCAAGGTCATATGATTTATGGTTTCACCAGACACCAGATCATTTTCATGGTTTGTGAAACATTTTAATATTTTACTCTGAACATGTCTTAAACCTAGAAACGGCGTGGAGAACCGAATGGTACCTTAATAAAAGCCGTCTAAGGAATGGGTCGCCTAAAATCTGTGCCCAAACAGGATCCAGGGAGTCCAATGTTGCCAAAGCAGATCCCCATTCATTCAAGGAAAAGGAAAGCAATTTCTCAGCCTTGTTGTATGTTTCCTGTAGACCATTTGATCAATTAATATCTGGTGTAAAGTAAATCACTAAGTTCAGGGGAAAAAAAATAAGCTCAACTCTCACCATATCAACATCAGAGCCTGACAAACCAATTAACAGACAAAAAGCCTGCAATGGAGTTGTCAGAAAAAGAGTGAACACACTACCACTCTGGTGGCGAGAGGATTCAGCAGCACACAGTGGAATTGAACAGCTTGGGGATAGAAGGATTGCAGCTGGCTCTCCTTTCTCCATTCCACTTAGAGCCTGCAAATGTCCAAAATTATAATATTGTAAAGGATAAAGCAGTTCAGATTCTTAAGCAGAAACCACTGTCCTCTCTAGTTCAAAAGTCATTCAGAACTGAATGGCTAAGCACTAAAATTAAGATGCCTCCAAGAGAGAGAGAGAGAGAAACTTATCGCTGAAATTTCAACCAACTTCGGCCTGCATAAATGGTAACCAAAAAATTTTGCACCTCTAATACAAAGAGTAGTTTGAAAAGTTAAAAAACACTAAGTTTGGCTTAGTGATATGGACTTGTCACCTAAAAGTTTACTCAGAGTGGGTCTACGTTTCTGCTGACCCAGCTATGATCCTTTATAAAGGTTCAGTTTCAGACTGAAAGCTCCATTGTAAAACTCAACAGCTTCTCCTTGATTTCAATAACTTGTTTTAATCAAAGAAATTTCCCTCCAACAAACTTGCACATTCAAAAGTCAGACAAGAATTATGCAGTCGTCGTTTTCAGTTCACCATTCATCAAGTTTCCATGAATTAATGATATCCATTAACCCAAGAGTAATTTCATCTGTCTGATACTTAATATCAGGAAGCTCTAGCATTGATTCGTTTTATTCAACTTCCAGTGTTTGATTCTCATCCAAATTCAAAGATATAGTACATCCTAATGACTACAATGTTCAGATTCTTGAACACAAAAATTGTTCTAGATAGTAAAGCCAAATCGAACTTCTTGTTGAGGATAATTTCAACAAGATCTGTGATATTATTATTTTTGAGTTAAAGAGATTCAGGAAGCGTAAGAACGACCACATACAGTAAGCATTAAGATTTATTTGCACAAATGTGTTTCTTTGGGTTTGCAACTGCAAAATCTACAACTTTGAGAACTTTCAGCAAAATGTTTTGTTCTCCATGTATTAAAATTATTCAAACTTTTATCATTTTTTTACCTAGAAAGAATGAACCAAAGGTGTCATTTTCAATTTTCTTTTTTCATGAAAGTGTTCCACCACTGACAAAAAAGTAAGTACATCCATTCCGCTAATCACATACGCATATGAGAATTCCAACAAGTAAAAACTATTACTTGCATACAGACTAGAGTTGTTATACTTGCCTTGAATGCTTCACTGATATCACTGTCAATAACTATAAAAAGTGGCCTCCTTGTGAATGGAACGAAATCAGTAGGATAAATGTTGTTTAATCCTGTAAAACAACACACTGTAATCAGAGTGCATGCTGACACAATAAATATTTGAAACATATTTCAAAAATTAAGACAATCAAAATGGTGATTTCCACTAGAGTGTTCAGTCTTGCAGAAAAGCAAAGCACAACACAGACAATATTAGTATACAAGGAATGGTTGAAGGTCCATCCCTTTCCAAGACTGTTTTGTATTTACATGTTATGCAGCAATTGAGTTGTTAATCAGTTGGAGAGGAGCATCCAGGGGGACAGAAGAAAGACCTTATGTTTGGATAACTTGCCACTTTGTAACATGTTGAGTTTGGAAAAGAAACTACTCAAACAAGTGGATCAATCGAATTCAATAAGTAAAAAATTTGATGTTTTGAGGACCCTCCTCTCTACCTCTATTTTCTAGTTTCATAAAAAAATTTTAGTTAAACAACAAATTGCATAATCATTCATATGGATTTAGACACTACTTAGTCGCCCATGAGCATTATAGAATGCTCATTATCAGTAGTACTACTAGAACATTCTGCCGCCAGAAAACAGTAACAAGTAGTCAATAAATTTATACGGATCATAGTTCTTTTCAAGAACACAAAGAGAATAGTATACAAATTAGGAAATGAGAAAACATATGAACTGATGGATCACACACTATGAGCCCGAGACCATATTTGATATATTCAAGAAAAGGGAAAAATAAAGTAGCAGCAGATGCACATGGGCAGAGGAAGGAGCAGGGGACACGTATGAAGAATTAGTTAGAGAATTTCCTATATATTCCAAGCACAAAGAGAGAGAGGACATTTTTTTTTTTTATCATCTTTGTTTTGGACAGATTTGTAATCTGCAAGGGCATAGCCTGGGGAGGTTGTTTTGCAACCTTGTTCTTCTTCCTTGTTTTGCTGTAATTCTTCCCTATTATTCAGATTGTAACAAAGAAGTTTATCTTGATTTAATACAAGAATTATTCTTGATTCTCTCTCAATTCTCCCAGCTTTCCTAACTGTTCTAACATAAACACATATACACCTGGACAATGGAAGTAGTAATACTCATGAAAGTGACATAAATTGGCATCCACTGGACTACTATTCAAGCAAATATAAAACATGGTGATTTGTATCCAAATAGCTGTATGAAAGTGAAAATTTTTATGGCGTCCTAAGTAGATACCTCCATTTCCCCGAGACCCAAAATATAAGAAGTCTCCTTTACATCTCCTAGATGGGTTTGGACAATTACTAGGTGAACTAAAGGGAGCTGTGGCCACTGTGTCGAAGTACAATGCATGAGATTGGAAATTTCTCACAACGTTCTCTGCAGAGCTAATCGAGCTTCCAGCATTTGAGGGAGACGAAATGGTTTGTCCACCTCTTCCTGAAGTAATTTAAATAATGTTAGAGGCATTGCGATCACACAGTGATGGGGGAAAAACTTCTGGTTTAAAAAAAATGAGCTCCAAACTTGAGTAGAGTATACAACCTGAAGCTGACAAATATATCAGGAGAATTCCATCAGCAGGCATCTCTTCACAAATCATACCCAAAACCTGACCACAGAAGACACAACCACATGTAATTTGAGCATCAAGCCATGTCATCCACAAGAATCCTAGATATCATCATGATCTGAAGATGCTTCCATTAATAAACAATTAAGTTATCAAATGAGCTTATAGACAGATGTGTGTAACTCAATGACTTTTCAGGCACTATGTACATAGGTATGATTTGCATATCAAGCATCGCTGGTTAATAATATAGGATCATGCAACCAGTATAAATGTTTTTAATTCATCAAAGTACATTAAATTTCGAAGACTGAATCCTAAATGGATGAGCACATTGGTTCAACATATGACCTGAAGGCTATTTAATTGTTTCTCTAATATGTAGTTAAGAAAAAATAAATTTGTCATTAAGCCTTAACTACGTTCAAAGGACTTTCTCACTCAATCCAAAGAGAAAAAAATGAATGCGACAGTCATCATGTTCCATAACCTGAAAGAAGCACATATCTTCCCCCATTGATGACATTGCACTATAAAATAAATTTCCAGTAAAACTTCACATTTAACTGCACCATTCTACCATCTTTGGACACTAAACCAATCATCACAATCCCCTTTGAAATCCATAAAATCAATCAAGTTGAAGGTTACAGAAACATCAGACTATTCATCTCCAAGTCATATTGTGACCAAGGACATAAAGATAACCCACAGCCATCAAAGAACCATTTCATATCTGACATTTAATAATTTTATAGCAGACCACCTCAAAGCAGATAAATGAGAAATCAATATAATGGATTTGTATGTTGAATACTCCATAAACTCATTAGATCGTTACATATAAACAAAAGGTAATTCAGCAAAAGAACAGAGAGGTACAAACATATATGTTAAATCATACTCACTGCTAAAAAATGCGTCACAGATGGACGATACAGGACAGCTTTCTTAGAGTTTGAAGGCAAAGTAGGATCAGTTATATCCTGAGTGTTGTTAATACGACTAGACCCAGGAACCCCATTCTGACCAATTTTAGTACTATTTGACTGGTAAAAGGAACCACTTGGTTCCCACTCCAGACACTGAAGCATTCTGAAGGTGTCTAGAGTGAGCTCTGAAAACTTAACCTGATACAAAGGCACACCAAAAAATTGAATGGAAAATACAGAAAGCTAATCAACAATACTTAAATTCAGGAAGTGAATTATAAGAACACATGTGAGTTCAAAACAGTGTGCATTAGATTTTAGTTAAAGTGAACAAAAAGAAAAAAGAGGCACCTCAATACCTAACCTCATTATGATGGTAGCTGCTCAGTATTGCATCTCGCAATCTTAAGCTTCTCCTTGTTGCAACACGTGGTAGTGAATCTGGATGCGGGTCCAGTACAAGGCTATATCTTAAAGGCCTGATATTCATAAAAGCTGTGTCAGCTTTTAAAAATCTAATTATTTCCTGAACCACCAGCTTCCATTCTTTAAAGTCAGTTTCCTGGAGACAAGATCATTCCAAGGCCATACTTATCAGTCAATCTGTTCACAAACAAACAAAAGTCATTTAAATTCAAACTCCAATGCCTAGAATGGGTCAATCTTGAAAAAGAGATGCAGCACTAGTTGAAAAGCTTAAAAAGTATTTCTAAAAGGGGTGAACCATTGTAGAAACAATCCAATTTGGTGAGCTCTAAGGAGCATTAATTACATCATGCAGTATTAATAATTTGAAATTTTCATGAAATCCATTTGTATAAAGAATGCATCTAGACTTTACAACTCGTGATGATAATATATGCCATCATTTCAAGATTTCAGATGCAAGAAGACTATCATTACTCAGTTGTCAAACATTTAAAGACGAATTGTCACCTCTAAGTCATAATGAGAAAAAGTGCAAGTAAAATATCTAGAGCAATTAGCATCCACAAATCATCCAGATCAGGTTCTAACATAATAGATTGATAAAGCAAAGAAAGCCATATACTACCAAAAGTATAATGCACAGAAAGGTCAGCAGCAATAACAATGACCTGGAATGTCCTCCTGCATTCATCAACCAACATTTTGAGCTGATTAACCAACTGATGCACCATTTCTCGTCGGTTCAAAACCAGGCACACCATTAAAAACCTAGCAAAAAACCTCAACTGTTTGTTTGCAAGATTGAAATCTTGAAACAAACCCTCCTTGAAATACTCTCGACTCAATATTGCTTCATAGAATATATATGATTCTGACAAATAACCTGCATCACTTGTCCGCATATACTGCCCGTAATAAAGCTGACCAATTCGAGAAGCAATTTCCCCAATCTCCCATCTCTTGAGCCCAGCTTCCACAAGCTTCTGTCGATTCTCTTGTTGGAACTTCCACAACTGCGTATAGACCTTAAATACCTTGTAAAAGTATGTATCATACCTAAGCGGAATCAAATGCAAATAATATCACCCCTCTAAACCTCCAGGTATTGGAAAATCACAAATTAAATACTCTCACTTTACAAGCTATTAAGCAACAATGCAATGCACTTAATTAGCAAAACTATTAATTACTAAAACACTTTATTTTAGAAAAAAAAAAATTAAACACTTTATTTTCGAAAAAAAAAAATTATCATTCGAAATCTGTATTATTACACACATTGAACATTGTCCATTAACAATTGTCTAAATAATTAGATGAAAGAAAAAACTTCAGCAATTGAACATTATAGATTATGATTTCTGTTTTTCTCAATCAAATTATTCACTTAATTAACTAATTCTTACTCTTGCCAGTAAATAATGATTATTTCCAATAAAAAGAAAATCACTGCTGATCAATAGCGAAGTAGAGAACTCCAAATCGAAAACAAAACACAAAAATAATCAAAGAGAGAGAACAAAACCTATTCCGTTCATAGTGTGGCAAATCTCTGATCTTGGAAAACTTCTTATCGGCTTTCTCGACGAGAGACCAATACAGTTCACTCACTGGAATATTACTATTACTATTGCTAACGCTACTATTACTACTAGTATTCTCGCTTACAATCTGCAGCTGTGACATTTGTTTCTCTGCAACTCTGATCCAAATTGTTGGAATTTGATTTCTCGAATCAGAAAAACATAGCCGCAGCTGTCTGTTTTGATCGTTTCTAGGTCAATTCTTGATCGATTGTTTAGAAGGTAACAGTAGTGTTCTACAAGTGGATGAATAAAGAAAAGGTGAGAAAGAAGAAGAGGACAGGGAACGGGGTAATTCCGGTTGAGTGGTGGAGAGTAAGATCAAACGGTAACCGGAGCTAGAGGGTCAGGAAAGCGAAAGTGTATTGTCGAGTGGATCCGAAATGCTTACCGGATTATCCATCTTATAAGTTGAAAAAGGGAAAAAAATTAATTAATGCCAGTATTATTCAATAATAGTTATTTTGTCCTGCCTAAAGCACACAAAACGCCTCTGTTAAAAAAAAGAGGCACA
>CATIWJ010148784.1:0-20014 GCA_949640765.1 Croton laevigatus | reverse complement strand
ATAACTTAGAGAGAAAAAAAAGAAAAAGAAAAAGCAAAGCCAGGTGAGAAATATATTGCTCATAGATCAGGAAATGCAAGATTGTTAATTTTTGGTCCTTTGTTACTCAGTTACTCTACTGCAATCAACAACACATTGGATATTTTAGGTTATGCAATATCATGTTGTTCTAGTATTATGGACAGTAGGCCTGTACAAACTCGGTTATAAACTGTTATTCTTAGAGAAAATAAGAAGAGAATTTCTTATTTTTCATTGATAAATGCCTAGGTATATATATACTAGATACATGTTACAATTATGGAAACTAATTCCTACATTTACTCCCTAAATGCCTCCTAGAATTATGGAAACCAATTCCTACTTTTGCTCCCTAAATTATGGAAACATGCTTCCTAGAATTATGCTCTTTATACTAAGATTCTCTAACAATCTGTAACACTAACAAAGAGACAGTTCTAGTAATTGAAGAGAAAACAAAAAATTCATTATTTTTGCAATGAAAATTAATACTTGTTCAATTAAAGTGGTTGTGGGTGAAATTCATCTCACATTATGAATATTGTGTTCATACTGGCAGGCATAAGTCCAATAATCTTAATCAATTACCTTGTGTACTTGGGAGTTCATTGCCATTGCCAAAAAGGTTGAGTGGTAAGGAAATGGGTGCAACATTTTTCCTTTGATAATCAGACAAGGAAATGGGCACAAAATTCTGAGACTCAGCCTCCATTGTAAGCATCTTCAAAGAAATTTTCCTTAGATAATCAGACTGAAACATGATATAGAGGGAATATATGTCAAAAGATCCCCAAATCTTTCAAAATAAAATGGAAGTAATCAACAAAAATAACCAAAAGGATAGAAGGATTCATCATTACCTGGCTTGTGGCAGCAGCATAAGTCTTTTCCTCAAATCGAGCAGCAATAATACTGAGTTGTTGTAATGCTTCGTCACCGGAATATGGCAGATGTTTTTTTAGCATCTCTCTTCTAAACATTCAAAACATTCTATTATCAATTGCATGATACATAACATATCAGCGCCCAGCCACACCTAAATCTCCCAGGTTAAGCTTTGCAACAATAAGTTACTATACACTTAGCAACATACATAGAAGAACACTACAATTCTCAAAATGTTCTACCATGTAAGTGACAACTAAACCATACATCTAAGGAACACACTAACATTTCTTTGACAAATCTTTTTGCGCCAAGCTGCAATTAAGCTCTCATATCAGCCTCATCTGTGGCTACATTATTGATCTAGTTCTTATCCCCATATTATTATTGAGGTAACTGATTGCCATAATTGCAGTTAGTCAACTTCTTTATTAAAACCACTGTTTGGCCTTTTATATTTGACTTTTTGGAAATGAAAGCACATCTCCTCTAGCAAGATGTCGTCAAATTTTATTGCTCCTTTCGTAGCTTATGAGGGGATGTTTGAGTGTATTACAGAATCATACAATTTTAAATGATAAAGCCTGTGTTATTACTTCATATGGTAATATAAATTCAATTAGACTTTCAGTTTATAAATTTGCACAAGGCAGTGCATTCACCTAATTTAAAGAATGTAGCAAAACCTTTCCATTTTTCAGTAACAAGCAGTCAAGCACCAACATCAGCAGTGTCATTGTGTGATTACAAAAATACTATGGACTTCTTGTCTACAAGCTTGAGTATCCCTATGATCAAATAGTGCAGGTTTCAAGTACTACGCACACCTTCTCCCAGATTAAAAATTATATGATCAAATAGTGCAGGTTTCAAATACTAGGCAAACCTGACCTTCTCCTGTTGATTAAAAATTATTAGTGAGCACTTACCACGTTTAGTGCTTCCTTGATAATTTGAATATTATGAGGAATAACATCCAGTAAAGACCAATTCATAATAAGAAATAAAAAGCGCATATCATGCCTTAGTAGTTCATATTTAATATTACAGCTAAAAATTCAGTAATTCTGATATCCTGCTCATGCTTCTTGGGAAACACATCTTAAGAAAAAACTTCAAAGGGAATAATGGATAAGGTTGCCTCAGGTCATTTCTATAAAAAGACATTTGGTTAATGTAAATTACTAATTTCACAACAAAGTATCTCACAGTCAAACAAAAAATTCATAAATACAAGAAACTGTAATCAAGCGCTCAGTTAAGAGAAACAACTGACATTTTATTGACAATTCTCACTCGGGAATCAGGTTGCAATTGAGCCCTCCAATCACTCACGTTCATTGCAGATTCATTGCCTTGGGCTGTAAAAGAGATAAAAACATAAAAATTGAAATTTTTCTAACTAAAAAACAATGAATCAAAATCCCAGTATAAATTATTTACACGGCAAAAAGTACAGACAATTTTGATACATTTATCGACAGGTTACTTCTTAGTTTCCACTTTCCAGTCTACTTATCTCCTATGTTATCTCTTTACCTTTCCCTTAGAGAAATAATGAAAGAGTGTAAGAGACAGTTTTAGAGAGAACTATTTTTTCAGTCTTACCACCAAACATGTGAACTGTACTAAAAACATCAATTGTGGCTATCATATCATACTAGATATGAATTTAATCAAAACCTGTTTTCATCAAATTTTGTAACAAAGAAAGGTCTAGTAATTGAAGAGAAAAATAAAAATTCAGCAAATTTTGCAATGAAAATTAATACTTATTCAATTAAAGTGGTTGTGGGTGAAATTCATCTCACATTATGAATATGGTTTTCATACTGGCAGGCATAAGTCCAATGCTCTTAATCAATTACCTTGTGTACTTGGGAGTTCATTGCCATTGCCAAAAGGGTTGGGTGGTACGGAATTGAGCACAGCATTCAGAGAATTAGTCTCCAATGTACGCATCTTCAAAGAAGTTTCCCTTAGATAATCAGACTGAAACATGATATAGAGGGAATAAATGTCAAAAGATCCCCAAATCTTTCAAAACAAAATGAAAGTAATCAACAAAAATAACCAAAAGGATAGAAGGGTTTATCATTACCTGGCTGGCGGTAGCAGTAAAAATCTTTTCCTCAAGTCGAGTAGCAATTTTCTTGAGTTCTTCTAACCCTTCTTGACCTTCATATGTACAAATTCTCTGTAATGTTTCATTTCTGAGCATGCAAAACATTGTATAAATCAATCATATCGCCACCCACACAAGGGAGAAAGAATTAAGAGGAAAAAAAAAAAAAAACCTTTACATTTCGTTGATAATTCTCTCTCGAGAATTAGGCGCCAATTGAGATTTCCAATCAGCTACTGCTCGACAATTAGAGCTCCAATTACTGGTTTCCATCAGATTCTTAACAAGGAGAAGCAACTGCTATTAACACCTGCAATAAAAATTGTAATAATTATTAACATAAATCTCAAACTCAAAGTCAAGAACAGCCGAAAGCAAAATTGAAGTCGATTGCTAACGAAGAAAAAGGCAAAATTCATTATCTTCTATTTCTACATTTAAGAATTTCAGTTTGATGATGCTACAATAAACCATAAAATTTTAATTGAGAACAAAACACCAAACTTACAAATTGCTTTCTTCCTTCACAAAAAAAAACTTTCGAAAGCATCGAGTTTATTAAATAAAATAAAGAAAGAGACAGGAACTTGAGACTACTGCGTTAATGGATGAGACAGAGAGAAGAAAGGAAGAGAGAACAGACAGAAATAAGGTTGAGAGTGTGTGAAGCAATTTGCTTTTGTGCAGGATGTTCTGCTCTTGGAGCTTCTAGCAGTTAAGATGGCTGTGGAGTAGGTTGTTGCTGAAGCATTACAAGGGAAGGCTGGTGTAATTGTGAAGTTCCAGGTGCAGGATCTAAATCGCAGTTACGTGATGGAATTATCTGCTCCTTTGTGCCGCGATCGCGTAATAATTTGTACGCTCAGTTTAGTCTGAGCTAATTTTCTTTTTAACAGTCATTTCTTCATTCATTCATTCATGAGTTTAATCTGGAGTCCGCATTCGAATGGAATGAGTTTCGATTCTCTTCACAAGTTCCCGAGACCGAATGAGTTTCGGGTTTGAATATTAATTTTTAGTTCCAGTATTTTTGTTAACGTTAATTTTTTTTAAAAAAAAATTTACAAAAACCTTTTTATATTTTACCTATATCTACATTTTTATTTTTTAATGGATAAAAATATCCTACATTTTAATTATGTCGACAAAAATACCTTTTATCTATTTTTTATGTTAAAACGGATCAAAATATAATTTTACAGATATTTTTAAAAAATTTAATAAATAAAGAACTGATTCACATTTTTATCACCTTCAACCTTAGAATTCAATGGAAAACAGAGGAAGAGAGAGAAGAATAAAAATAGCACCTTCGCAATTGATTCTGATTCATTTCCCTGAAATTGTTTTTTCATAGTTTCACAACCCTCAAACCTGTTGCAATGCTTCATCGTCATCATTATACGGATTGGAGCCTTAAATGCATATCTCAAAATTCAAAAACTACACCAATTTAACTTTTAAACTCCCAAATGAAGATAATACTGATTAATCATAAACAATGAAAACCATGCCATGACTCTAGAAACTATAAGATTTCATTAAGTTAAATTATAAAAAGTAAAATTTAAAAAAAGGTAAAAGATAGATTAAGAAGCTACAACTGATTGAAAATTATAATACAAGAAGGAAATCAACAAACTAATTCTGAAGCTTTAATACAAAAGCACCCTATATCCTAAATCACTGACTCGAAAAACCCATATTTATCAAACGGAACCAGTGTAGAAACCATTTGCTTTACAGTTATTTGATTCAGCGAGTCAGATCTAAGTTGAAATAAGCTCCAGGTCAGGTCCAAGCTTGTCAGTGGAACCCAGATCTAAATCTTCATTTTTTGACAAAACCTTCACCTGCCCTACAAGTGGTTCACCATGTTTAAGAATTTTAACCTGTCCCATAACAAGATTCTTCGTAGCATCTGGCTATGGAGAAACCATAGCGGCGGCGGCTTGTGGAGGTGAAAGAGAACCATTAGGTTGAAAAAAGGAAAATTTTTAAAATGGTCCCCTAATTCTTGAGTTTTTCAAAATGGCTTTTAAAAATTACATTTTAATCCTTCTACCATTATTTAATAGAAAAAATACGAAATTAAAGCCGGAGAGTTTTTTGTCCCAAAAAAAGACAAAAAGATTTTTGTTGATTAGGTTAAAATATAGGGAGATTTTTTGTAAATATCTCCTTTTTTTTTCTTTCCATCACTTAAACCCACCTTTGATCAAATTACTCAAATGCCCATTTAAATATGTTATTACTATTATTAAAAAGTTAAAAATCGAGATTTAGACAAAAAAAAATATCAAAAATTTATTTACAAATGAATTCTAAAATTTAAATTTTTTTAAGACAAGGAAATGTCAACTGAATGCTTCAAATTTATTATATAACTAGTGATGAAGCCTTACCCTTTGTTAATCTTACTAGCTGAATGCTTGTGTATATTTATATTTTTTTTTAAAAAAAAATTAGAGATGCTTTTTATAATAAGCGTGAAATTTTTATAATTTCATGTGTGCTCTACTTTTAGCTCCAATTTTTATATTTTTCTTTAGGAATTATAGATGACAAGGCAGATAAATCTTAAATCTAAGGAATTGATGATTCGGCAATTAGTTGGATTTATTGTTATTATTTGAAGACAAATTTATTTTCTTGAATTTCTTTAGAAATTATGAATAAATAAAATATAACTAAATAAAATTATTTGCTTGAGTTTCTTCGAAAATTATGAAAAAAATATTATTTTCCTACGAACAACCCTTTTATATTCAGAAATCTTCAATTGTGATTTTTACTAGCTTCTTATGCTCTTTCTTTTCCACTGTTTTGAACTTTTAAATTTTATTTTTTAGGAAATAAATAATAATAATATTAATTTAGTTAAGGTATATTTGTAAAAAATACGAGAAAGTGTTTTTCCCTTAAATTAAAAACTAAAGTGCTATTCAGTTAAAACCTCTGTTAGTTAAAAACTATACGAAAATAAAATAGTAATAAAACGTTCATATTTAATTCGGCTTCCGATCTGAAAAAAATAATTAAATAAACGGATAATAAATCGTTGATTTATAGAAAATGAGTACGGATATATACGCATTTTATACGATTTTGGTTTCAAAAATTTGGTATTTTAATATCTATTTTAATTATTGCCCGTAAATTGAAATACAAAATTTTATGAAAATAACATATAAAAAATTTTCTTTTGAAAACCAACTTCTATCATTTTCTTTTCCAATAAAAATTTCAAGTTATTTTACAAATTATTAGAACCAACATAATTAATTTAACTAAAAATATATATAACTTTAAAATAGCATAAACATATAATCAATAATATTTGCAAATTACGATTCAATTAATAAAATTTCTTTCCAAAAATAACTTGTACCGTTAGTATTGCAACAAAAACAATCAATTTTAAATTAATGTCAAAACTGCTAAGAATTAAGAAAATATAAAGAATTAGCTACTGACAACAATAAATAAGCTATAATCACGTAAGAAAATTCAACAAAAATTTGTTTTATAATTGTAACCTAGGAGCTTGATTCATCATTCGAGCATAGTCATAGTGTCCTCCATCAGCCCTAACTGATTCATAACTAGCCAAATGTGTTAAATTAAATTGATTGCCAGAGTAATTAAGAGGACACGATTAGGCATCGAATTACAACTAGGATTAGAGATTGGATGGCATTGCGAATACAAAAGAGGATCACAACTAAAGTATTTTTTGAGTTTAAAACGAAAAGGTCTACTAATCCGCCTTTTATACGAAAAACTAAAGTATTTTTTGTTTTATACGGCTTAGTTTGTTTAGTACAGTTTTTAAAATTTCAAATGAAAAGTTCGCTGATCCGCATTTAATAAGGGTTTTAAAAAAAAAAAAAAAGGCCAACAAAAGTTCAAACTAAACTTCATTTAAATTTCATTTTGTACTATTTATAACAATATTCCTTGATTAGTAGCATTTAACTCTGGTCAGTCATAGTCAGCCGTGCGTGCAGCAATCGTCTGTTCCTTCCCCTCTTGGGACTGGTCTTATCATGTTAATCCAATGCTTTTCTTAGGTCCAAGGTTGGCAATATATAGAATCATATTTCAAGATCAAGAAGGTCTTTCGAAATTTGATTTTGTTAGTTTTGACTGTAAAATCTTATTAGCTTCATAACCCAATGTCTTTCTCAAATGAGTTCGTCGTCATGATAATATTGCCTTGCGACGGTGTTCCTATTGCTTTAATTATGAACACACTTCGGAGTCTGTTCCTAATTGTTTGGTTTTTTATTTAATTATGAAATGTTAAAAGTTAAAAAATTAAAGAATTTAATTTTTTTTTTGGAAAATTTATAAAATTGTCCCTGTGTTTTAACAAATCCTACATTTTGTCCCTCTATTTAAAAAAATATATATTTTTATCCTCCTAATTTAATTCCGTTGACAATAATATTCCATTAACTTTTCATCGATTTCCCATTAGGATTGTTAGGAAATGATAGATTAATATTTATTGTGGGCTTGGTAAAAATTTTGTGGACTAATTTGAAATTTTGCAATTTTAAATTTAAGAAATGAAAATGAAGAACAATTTATGGGTATTAACCTTAACCTAAACCTAATGCTAGGGATGAGCAAATTCGGTTCGGCCAACCGAACCAAGCTGACAATGGCGAAACTCAGAAAAAACTGGTTAAAATTTTCAAAACAAAAAATTGAACTGACAGGGATAAAAACCAAATTTAACTGCACAACTTCCGTTCGGTACCCCTCGGTTTGATTTAAAAACCGATTCAAAAAAATTACCAAATAATGGAATTTACATTTTTCCAAATAATTTTTCCCATACAACGATAGAGAATATATATTAGAGCAACTCCAATGGTGCTCTTTCTTTTACAGAGTATCTTTTAAATTATGAAGAGCATCTAACCTGTAGATTATGAAGATTAAATATTCAACTCCAATACACTCTTTATTTTGTTTTTTCCAAAAAAATATTATCAATTTATTTTTCTCTTTCTCTATTAATTAATTTTCCTTCATTTTATTGGAACTTCAAATGTCATTAATTGCAAAATGCAGTAGAAAGTCACTGTGACTCTTCACAAATAGATAGTGATAGTCACTCTGTATTTTATTTTTTGGAACATAGAGAGTGGGTTGGAACCAAAATTTAAAAACCAACTCTCCATTATATTGAGATTAATGTGAATGAAGAGTGGATTGGTGATGCTCTTACTGCAGCATTTTCTTATTAATAGGAATAATTAACACCCAATATATGACCATATATTTTTTTCCACCTTGATAATTTATTTTATCGTCATAAAATTACACGTCTTTAATTATTTATTTTCCTAATTTAAATTCGAATTATCATAAACCATTTTACCTTTATACTTATTTTAAATCTACTTATTATTTAAATAATTGAGTGATACTTATAGTATTCGATTTACCTATTTGATTGTTCTTATAAAATTGCCCTCTATTTTTAATGAATACCTATTCGTTCATTTTTTTTTCAACTAATGTCATTATTCATATCTTTATAGCTTTTATCAAATATTATCATCAATTATGCATATTTCTCGATTTTATAAAAGTTAGTTTTGCAAATACTAACTCGTTTTTTTTTTCTATTCATACCATGTTTATCATATGCTTATCGTATGTTTATTTCTTAAATTATTTAACCCTTTGTAATTTTTTTTTAACATACCCTTTGTAAAATATGTTTCTTATAAACTTCTATCTCTCAATAATTTATTCGAAAATATTAAATAAACATACTTCCTTGCATTTTACGTTTCTACTTAACTTTTTAATTATTTTCTTTATATCATCCATTTACCATCTATTTATAATTGCAATTTCTTATTTCTATGTTTACTTTTTGATTATAATATGTTTACTATATTCACAGTTCGTTTATTTCTTATTTACAATATGTTTACCAACCTTTTATATCTTTTCATACCGAAGTTACTTTGTTTTTCCCGATTTCAAAAATTTCGTGACACAGCTCCTCTTCTTCCCTTCCCTTCATTCTCTCGACTTTGAACACCTAACGCCGACTTCACCTCGACCCCGGTTATCAACCACCGACTCTACTCAACTCATACACCTGAAGTCCTCGACCATTGGCGCCGGTCATCGTCTTCCTCTTCATCTGCTGCTGCTACAATCCGACGCAAGAACAAAGCGAAGCCAAGCTTTGAAATCATAATTTTTCATCAGGTTAGTCAACTGTGGTAGGAGGGTGGACTGCAATTTCTGGATATATGTTCGTGTTCTTCAGCATCTGATCATTAATTTAGTTTTTAATTAAGGAAAGGAATCATCTTTTCCATTTTTCGTTCACTTTTTATTGTATCTTTTATATGGGAATTCCTTAATCTCATGGTTTTTGATTTTTATGAGAGATATATTGCTTCTGTTCATTGTAATTTCTCAATATAAAAGATTGTAATTTTGTTGTTTAAGTTTCAAAGTTTAGATCAAACATTGGGTTGTTGGAATTGAAGAACTGCTCGCTATTTGGATTGGTAAAATCGAGAATGAGATCTAACGGAAAAGGTGAAATTGAGGAATCAAATGGTGTTAAAACCCAGAACCAAATCCCCTTAAAAATTTCAACATCTAGAGATGAGAAATCAAGTTCTTCATTTTGTTAATTTTGGTTCTGCTTCGGCAAAATCGCGTTGTTCATTTTTTTTCAAATTAAAATTGCAAAATTTCAAGTTAGTCCACAATTTTTTTAAAGTTAATTGTCATTCATTTTCTAACAATTTTAATGGAAAATTGATAAAAAGTTAACTGAAAGATATTATTGCCCAACTGAATTAAACTAAGGGTAAAAATGTTTTTTTTTTTTCCCAAATGGAGGGACAAAAGTGTAGGATTTGTTAATATACATGGACAATTTTATAAATTTCTCTTTTTTTTTAAAAAAAAAAAAAATCAACTTAAATCCTTTGGCCATTCATCCGATCTTTCGAGGTGCCCATAAGTTAATGAATTTAGATTAGTTTAAGTTTGAAAGATGGTTTACCTAAAATACTAAATGGAACATGCAAAAAAAATTAGTTAAACAGCTAAAAGTTAATTTAAAAGTTTATCACTTAAAAATTACTCCAAAATAAGTTGCGGGAGCACAACTTAAGTTTCATATGACTAAGACCAAAACGACCTCTACTGTGGATGGTAGAATTTTCCCTCTTACTTATTTCAAATCCCATTAGATTTTGCCAAAAAGACATTATTTTGGCAATTTTATTTCTAGTTAAATATATAGAGAAAAGGATTTACGTAAAATCATATGATTAACAGTCTTGGAATGGATTAACATGCAAGAATTAATAATGAATCTGGAAGTGGTATTACACTGGCACAACAAAACATTCCAACAATCAGTCAATATTTCTTTCTATAACTATGAGTTACTCTCTTAAAGAGAGTAAGAGTAGAGACATTTGTAGAGAGAACTATTTTTATTTTTTAGAAGCTTACCAAACATATATATGAAATGCACTACAAATAACAATTGTGGTCACAATATCATATTAGATTTGAATTCAACCAAAACCTGATTTAGGGATGAGAATTTAGTACTGATTACCAACTAATGAACCGAATTAATGCTGCTGCGACTCTAACAATTCATGGACAACCGCACATAAACATAAAAAACTTAAAAGTGCTGACATGGTTTAGTAACTATGAATATAGAAAATCTTCAATTATCAACTGTGCTTTGGCTTTCAGTTTCATTGTTGTTGCCAACAGGATTGGGTGGTAAAGAATTGCGCCGAGTTTTTTGACATTCAATGTCCATTTTTAGCTTCAGAGAAATTTTCCTTAGGTAATCAGAGGGAAAATATCTCAAAACAATCTCTCTAAATCATTCTAAAACAAAAACAATAACCAAAAGGATAGAATAAATGATGATCATTACCTGGCTTATGGCAGTGGCGTAAATCCTTTCCTCTAACTGCAATGCTGATCTTGTGGCTTGTTCTTGACCATCATATGTACAAATTCTCTGTAATGCTTTAGTTCTGAGCATGCAAAACATTGTATAAATCAATCATATCGCCACCCACACAAGGGAGAAATAATTAAGAGAGAAATAAAAAAAAACACTATACATTATGTTGATAATTCTCTCTCGAGTATTAGGCTGCAATTGAGATCTCCAATCATCAGCATTAATTACTTCACCATTAGAGTTTTGATTACTGGTTTCCATCAGATTCTTATTGAAAAATCAACTGCAAAAGAAGAAAATGGAAAAAGTAGTAATAATCATCTACTAAACCAAAAGAAACCATTAATTTAAAAGAAAACAAAAGGAAGGAAAGAGAGGAAGCACCTTGTGACTGATGCGTTAATGGATGAAAGGGGAATTGATTATTGTTATAATGAAGAATAAAAGTAGTGTGAAAGAAAGTGGGTCATCCATCCATCTTGATCATATCAATTGTGTGTGAAAATTTTTATGGTTGGTCATATCAATTTTTTATTATATCATATTTACTTTTTTTTTTTTAAAAAAATTATTATTGCATTATTTAGTGTTTTTTAGTATATAAAAATAAAAAAATATCTTTTAATTATAAATTATTTATTATATAATCTTATTTTATAATAGGTTAACTTCAGGCTTCAACGATGTAATTTTGGATGTGGATCCTTGCGAAATATCATGACTGACATTATCAACAAGGAAAGTTCTTGGTTTTTTCAGTGGTGCTGATGATTGGTCATTCTTCTAATTTGATGAAAAAATTGATTGTCTATAATAGATTTTTTTTTTTTGGAAAAAGGAACTCAAAAAAAGATTGAAATAACCACATACCATCCAGTTTGAAGGCCAAATAACGTGGCAAAAAATTACTTTGTCACTTATATCAGTATATAAACACAAATATGTACTGAAGGCCAAGTTATGGCCAAAGTAATGTGATAAGTTCACTGTAGGCAATCTATTTAAGCAAGTATTCAATCAAATATGCAAGGCAAATAAATTCTACAAGATGCATATGTATAAAGAAAGCTAAATCAAATAAAGTCTAATAACCATAGCCACCTTCTTTCTTACCCTTAGTGTTATTTCCTATTTTTCTTGTTTGAGCCACCGCCGATCTTTTTTTATCCGCGTTGGTTCATGTTTTGCCTTCTCTTATACTTTTTGCGTACTTTCAATAAGTTCTAAAGTAATTTCTGGTTGGAACAATTTATTTCATTTATGATTTTCATCCATTTTCATGGTGTTACGTGTTTTTTTTATGGAGTTTTTTATTTTGCTAATGTCGTTTTACTTAATTTTGATTATTCGAGTTACAAGAGAAATTATTAATCTCTTTTATTTGGAAATATCAGAACATAGACATCGACATTTGGTTGAAACCAGGTTAACTCTTCTTCAAAATGCCTCATTGTCTTCTAAGTTTTGGGTATATGCGTTTCGTACTGCAACTTATTTGATCAATAAGTTGCCTATGCTAATTTTAGACTATTCATCTCTTTTTCAAAGTTATTTGGTAAGATTCCAAATTACTCTAGTTTGCAGGGGTTTTTGGATGTCTTTGTTATCCTTGTCTTAGATCGTATGCTAAGAATAAATTTTCTCTTAAATCAGTTCCAAGTTTGTTTCTTGGTTATTGACTACACTAGAGTGCTTATCTTTGTTTTGATGTTAACAATAACAAGATATATGTTTCTTGTCATGTCCACTTTGTTGAGGACCAATGCTGCTCATTCACTTGAGTTGTCTGGGTTAAATAACAATGGCTAATATGGCTTCATTTTAGATAAGTTTGTGACTATAAATTCTAATTTAGTGGTTCCATTTGACTCATATGAAAATTCTGGTGTTGCCTCTGTTTTTCCATTTTCTGCTACTATAGAATCTGCATTATAATCATCCAGCTCCGTCACATATTTTGGTTTGTCAGAATTGTCTCTATTGGTGCCGCAATTATCTGGTTCATCTAATTCTGGTCAATCCTTGTCACTGCCATTTTTTACATCTTCACTTGCTGTAAGTTCTTCTAATTCTTCCCGTAATAATTCATCCGATCATAATAAAAATTCTAATTCTGCCTCGTATGAGCCTCTTGTCCAGCCTATTGCTCAAACCCATCCAATGGTAACTAGGTCTCAAAATAACATATTTAAACTGAAACACTTTCACCTAGTAACTAAACATCCATTGATAAATAGTTTTGAACTAACATATGTAAGGACTTGGGTTTTTCTTAGTCCGATTGGTAGCGATTATGAACTATTTATAGTAATGGTTAAGCGGTACTATGTCATCTGTTAGAGATGCATGCCTGACACTAGTGGCCAGTGACCCAATTCCATTGTGAGGGTGGTAGACCAGGGGAGGTCAGTGGCCCATGAGAGATTTTAATCAGGCGAAGCTCCTTAAAAGGTGTGGGGAAGCCTACAATGTGTTTCAAAAGCTATGAATGATTCTCAGTTGCGTGCAGCAATGTCTGAGGAGTTTAATGCCTTGGCAAGAAATGGAACATAGATATTGGTTCAACCTGATTCAACACAAAATCTGGTTGGATGTAAGTGGATCTTCCGAGTGAAAAAGAAATATGATGGTAGTATTGATAGATACTGTAACATCTCTTATATGCCTACCGAAGTAAATCTATAAGAGGGTTACACATGTACTTTGTACGGTATCCAGAACATAAAATTTTCTTAGTTTACAATATTACAGTACAGTACAAGATTTCATTTTACAATATTTCATTTAACTTTAAACTTTATAGTCTATCAGTATATGCTATGCTACCAAATCTTCTAGTAATTCTGATGCCAATCCTCTAAACTGGTATTTAACTCTGAATTTTGCAACCTACAAGTTAGCAGAAACTAACCTGCTGAGCAACAAGCTCAGTGGATTCTTGACACAATAATTATAAATAATACACAACCAAGTTTCATGTGAACATATATAACAAATAAAGCACATCATATCATCACAACAAATCATCACACATATTCATAGCACATCGAGTGAGGGTAAAGTATCAAACCTGTTTCTAGCCACCTGTCGTTTGCTTCTCCTACGCATCCGTGCTCTAATTATTTCCCATGGTTATCTAATTCAATAATTTATAACTTGGTTAATTCCTTCAATTTTTAATAAACCCTTCTATTGTTCCTATTAATTCATTATACTTATTTCCTCCGCTCTATTTGTTATTTATTTTATTTCTTATTTATTTATACTCTAATATACTCTACGTATATTAATTATTCTTCCTCTAATTACCCAAGACTAGTCATTAGTTATACAAGCTTATGTTATGTCATTAGATTTCACGTTAATATCCATACTCAACTCCTAATGGTACTATTTGATCTCTGTTATTTTTAATATCTCTTTATTCTATAATCTTTATTATTGAATTCTAATTATTTAGTTAATTCGTCACTTTACCAAATTATTAAACTCATGATCTCTTAAATTTAGTACATTGGTTTAGGTCCAATAATTAATATTCGTGTGTTAATTTATTCCGATTATTATTATTATCAAATTATCATTATCCCATTTCATATCTTAATGTCTATTAATTATCAACTTATTAATATTTATTAACAATTAGCTCTAATCCAAATATCTACGTCATCCATTATCGTTAAGTCCAAATTCCGTTAACTTCACTAAATTTCCAATTTAATTCAATGTAAATCATGGTTTTAAATAACAACTGTTACGTTATTTAACGAATTTTAAGGCGCCAGTTACAGTTTTTAACGTTTTTTAATGGTTTTTTTATTTTTGTATGGGTAACGGCCGTTACGACCGTTATTTAACGGTAATGGCTGTTACCCATCGTAAAAGACCGCAAAATAACAGTTATTGTTAAATTTTAATCTAAAAAAATTTTATTTAAAAAAAATCTTATCCAAAAAATGATATTAACAAAAAAAAAGGAGTGATAAAGAAGAAATAACAATAAAAAAAATTTATTGTTAAAAATTAAATGTAAAAAAAAAAGGGTGAGAAAGAAGACAATAATATGGACAATGACATTGACAACGTGTAGATGTGTACAATTATTTGCAATTAAAAGAATCTCACATGCTATGCTATAACTAAATGAAAAAAACAAAATGGGTGGTGGGTACAATTTTTTGCTTATACTACTATCGAAACTAAACACATAACACACATGCTCTTCTCTTCTTCTTCTTCTTCTTCTACTTATACCCTTCTTAAATGCTACTTTTCTAATTTTTAGTTCTTTGTACTCAGTTATTCGTGAATTCTAATTTTGTTTCAACAATTACCCATTTCAGCTAATTCAAGCTTTAATGCTGGATCTAGACATTTTCTCCTGTCAGATTAATATTCTCTTTGTTCTTGTGTACTTTTTTGGAGCTTTTTATATCTCTAACAACTTCAATGAAGGTTAAATTTAAAAGGGTTTTATAGGTATAAAAGAATTTTGCACGTTTTCAGGTTCATTACTTCATTTTTTAAGTTTTTGAATATTCTTTTGCTTTTAATTTATTGGGTACATATTATTGGCTCTTTGGCTTGGCTTTCTCTGCAAATCTTCCCTTATAGTAGCTGTTTGATTGTTGTGTCCACTTTGCAATCTGTTTATAATTTATTGTATGTATATTTAGGATAAAAATGCCTCATTCAAGAAAAAAAAAATAGGATCAAAGCCTATCGGTGATGTGGGATGGAATTTTGCCACTCTAATAGGAAAAAAAGGGAGAACTCTTGTGCAATTTTTATAATAAAAAAATAACTGGCAGGGTAACTCAATTAAAACAACATTTAGCTTATATAATGGGTCAAGGAGTCATGTAAACATGTTCCGCAAGATGTGAGAACTGACATGTATAAGCTCCTAAAAGATTATAAAAAAGCCAAAAACCAAAAGAAAAAAAGAGAAAAAGAAGTTGAAGATGAAATTATGAGGATGAATGAAATGGAGGATGTAGATGAGGATGAGGCATTTGAACAAGCTAGACATGAAAGTATTAGACAATATCAAAAAGATTTGTATAGGAGTAGTAAAGGAGCAACCTATGATGCATGTGGCAGTAGTAGGCAAAATCAAAGCACACGCCTTGAGCGATCTTTTAGTGTGCATGAAAGAGGTGCAGAGGGCTCAAGGTTTCCTCCTAGGTCTACACCAACTTTACGATTGGCTGCTAAAGAGGTTGAAATAGAGAAGAGCAAAGTTCAAAGCAAGCAAGCAAAAGTCAATTCAAAATGGTTGAAGAATCAAAAAGAAAAACTAATGAAAGCATTTGGGAATTTTGTTGTCCATAATAGATTGCCTTTTTCAATTGTTGATTCACCTTGGACAAGACCATTGTTGAGAGTTGCTACTGAAGTTGGACCAAATCAGTGGTGGACGCAGGATTTTTGGAGTACGGGTGTTAATATATTCTTCTTTCCTTTTTTTTACAGCTGTATATATTCTGCCTATAATTACAGCTATTATTGCTGTACATTCTCTGCTGCCATTTCTAATAATAGCTGCCTATAATTACAGCTATTATTGCTGTACATATTCTCTGCCATTTCTAATTATTAGAGTCTAAGATTAAGGGATCTAGATATTCTGCAATGTCTATATATTGTAATTCTTTAAAGAGAAATGGAATAACATTTTTTTTAGAAATTCTTTTCTAATTTGTCATGGTATCAAAGCTAAAATTCTGAGATCATTTCATCTTTTGTCTGGTTCCTTGTCTAGGTCTAAGAACTTAGTGTTTTGTTCTTGTTTCTTTGTGTTCTTTTATCCTAGTTTCTTGCATCTAATTTCTTAGTTCTGGTTCAATCATGTCTTTGGAACGATCTGAATATTTTCTTGTTCGATTTAATAGGAAGAACTATTCTGCCTGGGCATTCCAATTTCAGATCTTTGTCAAGGGAAAGGAATTATGGCATCATATTGATGGGATAGATTCAGCATCTGTTCATGAGGAGCATAAGAAATATGTGAAATGGGAGGTGAAGGATGCTCAGATTATGTCTTAGATCCTTGGAAGTGTAGAACCCTCTATACTTCTCAATCTCAAGCCTTATAAGACTTCTAGAGAAATGTGGGGTTACTTGAAGAAAGTTTACAACCAAAGCAACACAGCATGTAGGTTTTAATTGGAACTTGAGTTGGGTCAACTCAGTCAAGGGAGTATAACTATCCAAGAGTTTTATTCTTCCTTTGCAAATCTTTGGGCTGAATACACTGATATTGTGTATGCTAGTGTCCCTCCTGAGGGACTCATTGCTATTCAGAATATGCATGAGAATAGCAAGCGTGACCAGTTTTTAATGAAGTTAAGGGGGGGGTTTGAAGCAATCAGGTCCAATTTGATGAATAGAGATCCAGTTCCTTTATTGGATATTTGTATTGGAGAGCTTCTTAGGAAAGAACAACGGCTCATTACACAGGCTGCCATGGAGCAGAAAGCTCAAAATTCAACTCCAATTCCTGTTGCCTACGCTGCTCAAAGGAAGTCTAAAGGAGGCAGAGATATGACTAAGGTCCAATGCTATAGCTGCAAAGGATTTGGGTACATTGCCACTAATTGTACTAAGAAATTCTGTAATTATTGTAAGCAAACATGTCATATCATCAAAGATTGTCTCATTCGGCCTCCAAAGAAATCTGAAATTGCCTACAATGTCTTGATTGGTTCCTCAAATGTTCCTAGTCCTAGTCAGTCTCATATTACTCCTGAATTGGTCCAGCAAATCATAGTTTCTACCCTTTCTGCTTTAGGTATTTCAGGTAACAAAAATTCTGCTTCTAAACCTTGGTATTTTGATTCTGGTGCTTCCAATCACATGACCACTACTGCCTTACCTCTAAATAATGTTAAAAAATATAAAGGGGATCTTCAAATTCATACTGCTGATGGTAATTCCTTGCCTATAACAGCTGTTGGTGATATTTCAGCCTCTTTAAATACTATTTTTATGTCTCCTAAGTTGTCTACTAACCTTATATCTGTCAGTCAATTGGTTGACAACAATTGTACTGTTCAATTTTCAAACTCTGGCTGTCTTGTGCAGGATCAAGTGTCCGGGAAGATGATCGCGAAGGGACCTAAAGTGGGACGTTTTTTCCCTCTGTTTTTGTCTCCCTCTCCCATGTCAAATTATGTTGCTTATAATTCTATTCAAAGTGATAACCAGGTGTGGCATAAGCGTTTAGGACATCCAAATTCTCATGTATTTGGAGTCTTGCTTAAATCTGGTTTACTTGGGAATAAAAATTCTGCTTATTCTAATAATGATAGTGCTAATTGTGCATCTTGTAAACTTGGAAAAAGCAAAACACTTCCATTTCCATTGCATAAAACTTGCACCACCAAACCTTTTGAAATTGTCCATACTGATGTTTAGGGCATCGCACTAGTAATTTCTCATGAACATTACAAATATTTTGTTACCTTTATCGATGATTTCACTCGTTTTACTTGGGTATATTTTCTTCGGTATAAAAGCGAGGTCTTCTTTATATTTAAACTCTTCTTTGCTTTCATTGAAACACAATTTTCTGCTAAGATCAAAATATTGCAATCTGATTTGGGTGGGGAATATATGTCAAATGAATTTCAATTTTTTCTTCAAAGTCATGGGATCATATCACAACGTTCTTGTCCTTTCACGCCACAACAAAATGGCGTGGTTGAAAGAAAGAATCGTCATCTTCTTGATGTTGTTCCATTTCTCTTTAGAGAATTACAATATATAGACATTAAAGAATATCTAGATCCCTTAATCTTAGGCTCTAATAATTAGAAATGACAGAGAATATACAACAATAATAACTATAATTATGGGCAGCTATTATTAGAAATGGCAGCTGTAATTATGGGCAGCTATTATTAGAAATGGCAAAGAATGTATACAGCTGAAATGGCAGAGAATGTACAGCAATAATAGCTGTAATTATGGGTAGCTATTATTAGAAATGGCAGCTGTAATTATGGGTAACTATCATTAGAAATGGCAGAGGATGTATACAGCTGTAAAAACATAGAAAAAGGAAAGAAGAATATATTGACATCCCCCCTCAAATTGATGCTAGTAAGTCTAGTAGCATCAATTTGCTACTGAGAAACTTGTGTCGTTGCCACGTTAAAGCTTTTGTAAAAACATCAGCTATTTGAAGATTAGTAGTAAGATGAGGAAGAGTGATAATTGCTCTAGTAAAGGCCTCTCTAATATAATGGCAGTCCACCTCTATGTGCTTTTTGAGTTCATGATAGACTGGATTTGCAGCTATCTGAATGGCACTAGTATTATCACCATGAAGTGGAGTTAGAGCAAGTTGAGGAAATCCAAGCTCAGAAAGAAGACCACGTAACCAGACAATTTCAGAACAAGCTGCAGACATGGCTCTATACTCAGCCTCCGTGGAAGATTTAGAGACAAAATCCTGCTTCTTACATTTCCAAGAAATCAAGGCATCTCTAAGAAAAATGCACCAGCCTGTTGTAGACTTCCTGGTATCTGGGCATCTAGCCCAATCTACATCACTATATGTAGTCAATTAAAGAGCAGTTCTTGTAGGAAAAAATAACCCACGAGTAGGTGACCCAATTAAGTATCGAATAATGCGACAAACTGCTACAAGATGAAGATGTCTAGGTGACTGCATAAATTTGCTAACGATATGGACAACATATGATATATCAGGCCTTGTAATTGTTAGGTAGATAAGACTACCAACAAGCTGCCTATATAAAAAAGGATCAGGCAAAAGCTCACCTTCATCTTTTCTGTATTTCACATTCACCTCCATTGGTGTATCAACAGTAGTAGCATCTTTTAAACCAGCTAACTCAATAAGATCTTGGATATATTTATGCTGATTTAAGAACAAACCATGATCTCGAGAGTGAACTTCTAACCCCAAAAAATAGGTGAGATGCCTAAGATCCTTCATTTGAAAAGCACTATGCAACATA